>JAGFNQ010006567.1:48277-117484 GCA_024364735.1 Boesenbergia rotunda | reverse complement strand
CCAATCTGAGAGAAGTGAAATATAGGAATTTGTTCCAAGACCAAATGATAGTACAATTGTCACAATAAAATGTGTTTTTAGGAATAAATTGGATAATCAAGAGGGAGTCACTAGAAATAAGGCTAGGCTAGTAGCTATGGGTTTCAATCAAGTTGAGGGACTTGATTATGATGAAATTTATGCTCCCGTAGCTCGATTAAAGTCCATCCGGATCTTATTGGGATATGCTGCTCACATGGGTTTTAAACTTCATCAAATGGATGTGAAATCAACATTTCTTAATGGATTTATTAAGAAAGAAGTTTATGTAGAGCAACCACCCAATCTTTAAAATATAGATTACTCAAATCATATTTACAAATTAAAGAAAGTCTTATATGGGCTAAAACAAGCTCCCCGAGCTTGGTATGAAAGACTTTCATCCTACTTAATCTCTAAAGACTTTAGAAGGGGAACAATTGATCTAACTCTATTTCTAAAATCTAAAGATAAAGACATTTTTATTGCCTAAATTTATGTTGATGATATCATTTTTGGCTCAACAAATAATGAGCTCTTTCATGAATTTATCAAACATATGGAAAATGAATTTGAAATGAGTCTAATTGGGTAGTTGACTTTCTTTTTAGGATTTCAAGTCAAACAAACTAATGAAGAAACTTATTTCTATGAAACAAAGTATGCTACGGAAATTATCAAGAAATTTAGTTTGGAAAATGCTAAAGTAGTGTCTACTCCCATTGGAACAAATATCAAGATAAATAATGATCATGAGGGAAAATTAGTTAATCCAAAGCAATATAGAAGCATGATTGGTAGTTTGTTATACCTAACCGCTAATAGACCGGATATACTATTTACGGTAGGTATGTGTACAAGATATCAATCTTGTGCCAATGAATCTCACCTAGTAGTGGTAAAAAGAATCTTAAGATATATCAAGGGAACTCTAAATGTCAGTCTTTGGTACCCTAGAACTCAAAATATTAATTTATTTGGATACACCGATTCTGACTATGCGGGTTGCAAATGAGATAGGAAGAGTACTAGTGGTGAATGTTAATTTCTTAGATCTTCCCTAGTGAGTTGGAGTAGTAGAAAGCAACCATGTATTCCCTTATCTACAACTGAGACCGAATATGTGGCTATGGGTGGTTGCGTAGCTCAATTACTTTGGATAATACATACCTAAGAGGATTATGAGTTTCATTACTCCAAGGTCAAAGTTTTATGTGATAGCGTGAGCAATATTAATTTGACCAAAAATCTGATGCATCACTTTAAGACAAAACACATTGAAGTGAAGCATCACTTCATTAGAGATCATGTGGCAAGAGGTACCATTGAATTACATTATGTTGAATCAAAATCCAACCTTACCGACATATTTATGAAGCCTCTACCCAAAGCAGAGTTCGCCTCTCTAATGAGATGACTTGGTATGTGCTTTGTAGAATTATAACTTTAGTCTTGTATGATTTAATATTAAGATAGTACCTCAACATATCTCACAAAAATCTTAGGAGACCTTGCTTGTGTATTTCTCCATTTCATCTCATAATTCCTTGATTTAGGATTGTATTTATGCATATGAGGTGTAAGATGATACAAATAATTCACTTATGCCTATCGCATTTTAATGGGTTATTAGATATATCATTTTAGTAAGACCAACTATAGGGAAAGTAAATGTTTAATTAATGAACATCCTACCCATAGATCATAGTTGGATATCTTAAATGTTTTGAAAGCATTCTATGTTCTACTTATAGTGATATAAATTTGAAAAATATATGGTTTCAAAACTATGTTTCAAAGTTGATACATAACTTAAGTATGTTTCAATATTTTGAGATTTAATCAAAAATAATTTGACTTTTGATGAAAACTTGATATAGGATATCAAAAAAAATATGTTTGCAAACTTTCATGATTTTTTAAATTTTTTGGAATTTTTCATGTATTTCTGAAATTCGACAAGAAGGCTAATTTCAGAAAACCAGTCGACTGGTACCTGTCTCAGTCGACTGGTACAATCCTGCCCATAAACTAGGTTTTTCGACATATCAGTCGACTGATCCTTTATCTGTCGTCTGATAATTCTGTGCCCTAGATCAGTCGACTGGTTCATTATCAGTCGACCGCTGCACGCGATATTTTAAAAGAACCCCCCGTGCAGGGGCGGCCGAACCTAGGGTTTCAACGTCGCCCCTCGTCGCCTCTCCTCTCCTTTATCTTCTCCAGCCACTCCAAGGGTTCCAAAACCCTTGGAATCTCTTCCCTAACCCTTCTCCACCTTCGGATCCAAGTTTAGGGCCAAGAGGAACCATTTTTGAGTCAATTTCGCCTCCTCTTCTTCTTCAACTTTATGGAGCCAATCGAGCAACGATAACGAAATTTTTTCACCTTGTCTTTCTCATTTATGTTGTCATTGTTGTCCAACCTTCCTTATTTTTGCATGTTTACCTTCATTTTCTTCTTGATCGTGTCCTCTTGGTTCATGCATCTAGTATTTGCATATTAGGGCTAGGCAACAACGTAGAGTTGGTGAGGGAACTTCCCGACAACCTCCAACTGCTCCCACGGCACCCTGGTTTTATTCCGATGTCGCATGACAATGATTTAAGAATACCGACTTCACCTTGATGAATTGTCGGTATCTTAATCATGCCTATTTTGAAGAGATCACTCTAGATTTCATTGACATTATCACTCATTTTGGATTAGATAAACTGGTAGGTTGCATGCATCATATTAATGTTGATCTCTATAAGGAATTCTATGTTAATCTCAATTACACTGGTTCTGATAATATGACATATGCATCCTTAGTGGGGGGAGTCACCATTGAGTTTACACTAAGAGTGTTAGGATTATTCTTAGGGTGTCGAGTGTTAGAGAACTCATTCACATGTTATCCTAACGTTGTTGAGTCTTTTACGGGTTCATTCTCCCATGTGACCATTGACCAGATTCATAGGCATTATTTCAATAATCATCGACGCTCACTTAAACGTATTATTGATGTTAATCACATGTCTGCAGTCAGTAACATTCTCTATAAGATTGTTCTTGACTGTATTTTGCCAATTGTCACTAAGGGGAGGTCCAAGATTCGATTATCTCAACTTGTCATAATGTATGCATTAGAGCATCGACTTGACATCGATATTGCTCTCCAGGTGTTTATGTCTATTATGCATTTTTTGATTCCCATCTAACAAAAGGTCTACATGTCATTTGGTCATATCTTGACCATATTCTTTGCATCTCAAGGTATCGACATCACTAGTGGTCAGCAACATTATCTCTCTAAGAACTTTGATCAGATTGAATCTCGTCAGCTTTCCTTGGCACGGATTGAGCGACACCAGGGAGTGATGGTTTGGCGTCGTGACCATGCGTCTTCTGATTCTGACGACGAGGATGAGGACGTTGATGCTCCTGGTGGTGCTGCGCCCACTGTTGCTGCTCCTGCTTTGACTATAGATGAGCAGATTACCCATTTGGAGGAGGTTGTTCGAAAGGAAGTTCAGGGGATCAGACAAGAGCTTCAGGGATTTCAGCAGTGGCAGATTACTATGTATGAGATATTGCAGCGCTGGGATCTGACGTATCATGCTCCTCCACCTCCTCCTCCTCCCGGCGATGATCCTTAGATATGACGTGGTTTAGATGTGATGGTGTTGAGATTTTGCTTGGATTCGACATGTTCTTCTATTATCCCTCGAACACCATAAATGATATTGTAACATCTTCTGTTTATTGGTTATGGATCTTTGTCTACTTATGTGTTTATGTATGAGCTCTTCATTTCTCTAGTAGTGCTTCAATGATTATTCATCATGTTGCCTCCTAGTGATTTTAGTTTGCATGTTTTATATATCTATGTGATAAATTCTTGTTTATCTGCCACCAAGGTAGTATGGTTTAAGGAGGAGCTTTCTTTAAGGGGGAGCTTTGTCTTTTTCCTTCCTCTATCTTTTCGTTGTATGGAAAAAGGGGGAGAATTGGATAAGTTAAGTTAGATGAGCTCTATGATCATTCATATCTGTTAATATTTTTTGAACATGATATATTTAAAGACCTAACTTAAACAAATTTGCTAAATATCATAAAGGAGGAGATTGTTGGTGCAATCATGCTCCAAACGTTATTTACTTTTGATGTTTGGTTAAATGAGTTTAAGTTAGGCAATGTTGGTGATCTAACATGAAACTTGACTAAGCAGGTACAAAGGAAAGTCTGGGTATGAAGAGTTGGCAAAAGAAGACTTAGCATGACAAAGCCGAGGGAAACACTTCAAGGCAAGCGCAAGGATGAGGAGTCGAGGGCTCGGAAGCATCCTAAGGGCGCAAGGCTGATGGAAGGTGTTTAAAGGCTTATGTCTACGCAAAGGAAAAACGAAACCTGAGATTCATGAGGTATCAGTCAGCTGATCAGAGGATCAGTCGACTGATACAGAGAGTTGAGTCGACTGATAAGAGGAATCAATCGATTGCTTCCCAAACAGAAAGATCAGATGACTGGGTCAGGTCCCACTCGACTGATAAGTGACCGTTGAAGGCTGACAACAAAAAATCAGACACAATCTATAGTGGTTGTTAACGCTTATCAGTCGATTGATGATGATGTCAGTCGACTGATGTCGAGGGTAATACAAATATAAATTTCAAAGCTTGAAGAGACCACAACTTGATTCTCTCAACTTTTCTTATTCGTTCTGAGATCTCCAAGCTTACAGACTCTAAATCTCTTCCACCAAAATCATGCTAATCTTGTAAGAGGAAGAGATCATCTTGTAAGGATTTCTCCATCTTCAGGCTTGATTTGAAAAGGAAGAAAGCATAGTGGAGCTTGGTTGTATGGGTGTGGATCCTTGGATTAATCTCCTCAAGGAGGTGGAGACCAAGTAAATCAAGGGAGTTAGCATTGTCTTTATTGTTATTATTTTTGTCTATCTTTTTCTTGTGCTTTGGCTAACATATTGTAGATAAAATCCAGGAGACACCCCCTCTAGCTATACGCAAAGGTCCTAACAAAAGTACAACCATATCGTCATGCAAGGCGTCACGACAAATCAAAAATACAACAGCGGATATGGGAAAGAAACAAATTAAAGGTACCAACATCAAATACAAGTAAATTACAAAATTGCCTCGACACACGTGAACTGAGACAGACTATCGGGTGCTCCAGTCGATCATCCTGAAAGAGAGAGAAAAAAATAGGGCTAACGGTGTGAGCCCAAAAACTCAGCGGATACAAACTAATATGCATAGAAAGTTAAGCTAGCAGTAAGTCACAAACTGATACAAACTCAAGTGCAATAATAGAGAATGCATATCCATATTACTGCAAAAATAATACATACTTGTGTTGATAATCCCAAGAGTATGTAGGCCAATATAACTCTAATGGTCGTCCATGGCCAAAATCACGGCATACAAGAGTACACAAGATCCTCGAAGCTCATGCGGCATAAGCTAATGCAGGATCGTAACGGCTCGTGTCATACAATCAATACAGAATCACCAGATCCTATGAACACATACCTCTTGAATGTACATGTCAACTAAATGCAGTAATCAAATGCAACAATCACAACCAAATGGAGTAATTCAGAGTATGCACATTATGCAGCATGGATCACTCCTGACACCAGTTGGCCACCGTCGTTCTATGCGAAACCGAGTGGGTAGGATTTTGACCGTGTCCTCCCTCCACCCAGACGACCACCATTGTTATAATGAGAAACTGAATGGGCAGGGTCTTGGACACTAAACGTGCTCCGCCCTAGAGAAAAGTAACGCTCCCAACCCCTCGCAATCTCCGGATAGAGTAGGGGGTCTGTCGCAGCGTCATGGCTTATAATCCACTAACGAAAAGTAGAATTGAGACTACACGACAGGTAATCTGACAAGTATGATGACTTGTCTCAACCTCCAGAGAGTCAAGTGTCGCTTACGTATGCCCCTATACCAGTAGCATATCCGACGACCCATCTCAATATCCAGGGAGTCATGGGTCACCCACATATGATACGTGCAATGATGATGCATGTCACTAACTCATGCATCACCCACTATCTAATCCTACTATCATCAACATGAAATGCAATAGTCCAAGTAATAATCATGCACCATATCATAATCCTAGTGCGAGGTATAAAGTGTATCGTCCATAATCCAATACACACAATAATATAGAATAGTAAAGTAGTAAATGTAATCCGCTAACAAGTATTCAATGAAATCGTACGGGAACAAAAATAACAAGTAACCCAACTGCTATCCATATCTAACTATGCATAAGAGTTTGACTATATCTAATAAAGATAAGTCAAGGGTACCTGCCTTCGATGTAGTAGCTTGTAAGTGACAAGGACCCTCTGTCCAAAATATAATATCCACAATAAGTGAACCAAGTAACAGTCCTGTATCAAAGACAAAGTTTATCTAATTATACAACTACTAAATTAACTAAATTATACACCATGCACAATTAGGAGCAAACCCTAATGACACGTCTACCAGATTAACAACTATAATTTACTATAAGCAAATAACCTCTCCTCCCAAGAAAGCTCACGACAGAGCACAAAAGGGACACCAAGGTTTCAATTAGAGTTCGTTGCCATGTGCCAAAACCAAACCATGTCCAAGGTAATCCAACAATGGATTCGTAGCAGGGAAATCAACAACAAAAATCTCCATAATATGTGACTCACGACAAGGTTGGAAATCAATGACCTCACACCACCCGAACAGCAAACCCATTCAACTGGATCACCCTCACATACATACGATTTGTGGATCAATCCACAACCAAACCCAACATTAACCCCTTCATCTCATCCCAATTAATCCCAAAGCATTCCAAATTTAAAAATAAATAAAAAAAGAGAAAACAAAACAAAACCAAAGAATCTTTTTCTTTTTTTAGATTTCTTGCTTGATCCATTAACAGAAAATATAATCCGCGGAGTTCTATTCTATGATAATTTATTCAGATTTTTAAAAGGGAATAGGTTAATTAGAGTAGACTCCTCTCCATTCCATTTTTTATGCTTAAGATGAGTCAAAAAAGCATAAAAAAATGGAATGGAGAGGAGTCTAAAAGAAAGGTGAAATACACGATACGTGAATCGTGCAACAAAAGAAGGATCTAATCTTCTTATGTGTATATCATAGAAGAATCCTCCCAAGCAAAATCCAAAATGAATCTAAATCTTCATAGGACTAACATCACGATTTCAATAGAAATCAGATTCTCCTAGAGCATGCCAATTTGAAATCAATTTCCAAAATAACAACAAACCCAAACAGCAACGAGATCGTAGAAACCTAAGTCCGAAAAGATCAAATCTCCAATCCAACACCATAACAGAACTTAGATTTGACCACTCCACAACAAACTTTGTACACAAGAGCCACATTTCTTACTGAGGGTGGCCGACAGACACAACCAAAGCCTGATTGGATACGCGCTCATAACCACCGACGACCGATCCACCACTCTAACTCTCCAAGAATAGCAAGAAAGAAGACTGCAAGGAGGAGAGGTGTTAGGGCTAAGCACACCCTTTGATTCGCGGCAATCCAAGGTGAGGAAGAAACCCAACTCGACGAAATGCTTACCTAATCCTAGCGCCTATTTGTGTGGTGGGAGATCGATCCTTGGTTGCGATATGCATACCCCTCCTTCGGCACCGGCGTGGCTACGTGGATCGTGTAAGCACTTCCCCCAAATCTCTCGCTCTCGTAGATCCCAACATAAAGGAAGGTTGACGCTCTAAACGGGGTCTCCTTCGTTCTCAGGAGGCCTCGATCTCGCCGAGAGAAAAGAAGAATAAAAAAGAAGAAGAAGAAGAGGAGGAGGTGTTGCTCTGTGATCGCGATCCGGAGCGGAGAAAACACTCCTCGGCTTGGGTGAGGAGAGAAAAGAAAAAGGCTTTTTAAGTGTTGGAGATTTTGCAAATAAGCCCCTAGACTTATAAAATCACTCCGAAACCCTTAAATTAGGAAATTTAGGCACTCAGACCCCTAAATTTTTGAATTTTATATTCTCCCCAACTAACAAAAATTTGGTCCCCAAATTTCATTATCACATGTGACATGGATAGTCATACAGTACCAATACTGTATGAAACAAAATATACGCACCACAGGTAAATAAGTGGGGATAGCGAGCTTTGATAGTATCCTCGAGCTCCCAGATCACCTCTGCATCCGAATGGTATTGTCATCCGACTTTAACCATCCGGATCATCTTCTTCTGCAACTGACACTCTTGGTGGCCCAGTACCAGAATATCCTCATAAGTCGTGTCAGGCTACAGCAAAATTGATACCTCTGACAGAATATGTGATGGATCAGCCACGTATATCCTCAGCATAGAAATGTGGAATACATCATGCACACCCGCCAAAGATGGGGGAAATGACAAACGGTAAGCCACGGCTCCGATCCTCTCCAAAATCTGGAAGGGTCCAATATACCGCGGAGTTAGCTTACCTCTAATGCAGAATCTCTTCACCCCTTTTGTGGGTGAAACTTCAAGAAAAACACGGTCACCCACGGAGAACTCCAGAGGACTCCATCTCTGATCCGCATAACTCTTCTAGCAATCCTGTGCTTCTGACATCCTCTGTCTGATAGTGTGAACTAACTCTGCCTCATGCTGTGCTCTCTGTGGTCTCAGCAGCTGTGGCTCCCCAACCTCCTCCCAAAGGGTGGGAGCTTCGGTCAGCTTCCCGTCGGGTGGATGAAGGAGGTTGCGATGGTAGATCGAAGTGGAAAGGGATGCGGCTTTGAGCGAAGGCTGCGGAAAAAGGGGAGGAATCACACATACAAGGGTGGTATTTTGCACTTTAGCCCTAGTAGTTTGAGTTATCACAGCTTCATCCCTAATTTCAGAATTTTAACCAAACAGCCCCTAAGATTCGGCCCTTCTAAACCACACCCTCAACTTCTAAAGCCACTTGCATTTCAACCCCTCAAGATTAGTGTTTTGAATCCCTTTACTTCTCTTTAAACTTCGTCCAAATGGTCGGAACCCTAAACCCTTAGAAAAATATCACGAAAAAATTTCTGGATCGGGTTCTGATTTGCCCTAGTTAACATTCTCCCCCACAAATAAAATTTTGGTCTCCAAATTTCGTCATCAGGTACGGTATCCACTAACAACTCCTATGTCGTATAAGTGTTGACGGACATTAACCATACGTTTCCGAATCAGGTAACGGCCTATTGAAACCAATGGTTTCCCATAATCACTAATTGTTGACCAACATCTCTCCAGCTAGTAAGGCACCCCTAGACTCCATGATCTAGCCGTAAACACTCGCTAGACCTCAACCAAAGGTATCTGTGACGAGCACAAAAAAAACAAAACACTACCCAGGGCACTCCATCCGAAGATCATTGGCGCCAAGTCTATACTCCGATCCTCAAACATAAAACATCAAATCTATGAGTATCACTCAAGTATCCTCAAATCAATAACATCCTCCGAACAGCACAAGTCATAATATATCCACCAATAGACCACCTAAAGATAACATATAGCTAAAGATTCCGCCAATATGTCATATCATATGCTACTATGAACAACACACTTCCAAATAATCAACCACAGAAGGATCATATATCCACCAACTAACATCCTTAAAATTACAACATATCATAGAGATTCGTCAATCTCAATCCACCTCTCAATACCATAACGGTTTGTACATCCTGATGTAATATCGAGATTATCCAACCATGAACACTTAATCTATGAGTCAAAATCCCTCATAGAATCGCGTAGCAATGCGCGAGTCGACCAGCCATCGCCTCGTAACCCAATATTCTCCGGTTCCTCCACTCAAGGTTCAGAACCTCTGAGTTCCAACTCCATAACATAGAGATACGCTATCTCTTGAGAGTATCTTAACATAATCATGAAGTGATTCTTTGTTCCCTGGAAGTCATCCTCGGCATCTTCCACCCAAAGGTGGTCTAGCCTCGTAAGTGATTCGCCTCAGCACAAATCATAAGTACCAAGATACCTCCTTGGTTATCCAAACCAAGTACACGCGGTAACTCGTAGGTGTCAAGCAACTAGCTTCACACTTCTTCATATCAATGTAAGCCACCTATTGAACTGTACCTTCTAGGACATCAACCAGGTACAAGTGATCCATGATCAAAGTCCCCATGGAATAGAATGTATCACTCTTCAACTAACGATGATAGTTCATATCTAATACTACCCTTCTACATCAATGTAGGTTCATGTACCCTGAACGTGCCTTCCAGGTCACCTAACCAGGCACGAATGACCCAAATGTCTGAAACTCCTTAAACCAGGGTAAATTGATCCTACACTGATCGAGCCATGTACAGTAGGCAACCCTAGTTCTCGCCCAGCTAATAATAGCTAGTATAAGTACTATGGATAGTAAGGTCCAGATAAAACCCAAAATCCTTAACTTTCAACAGTTTGCCAACAAATTCGACCTTGGCTTTCCGACTCAACAGTCGGTGCTACTAGAGAATTAGCATTCTCCGCTCCAAGGTCTCATCCGCTACATGTCCCTAATCGCTCACATGAACGATCCCTAATAAGATAGATTGACAACGTGCCAATCCAACTAACACCAAATCTATGAATACCAATCTATTCAATATGATTACATGATCCCACCAAGCTGGAAAAGTCTAACCAATCCTAAATTGATTAGTGAATACCAAAGGTAGAATAGTTCTAAAAAGATATACCTCTTGCCGCCTGGAAATGTCCCGTCGCCGCCAAGTCCTAGAGTACAAATCACACCGAGAAAGTGACTCCGAAAATCTGAAATATACTTGGGTAGATCTCATCCAACCCGAGCTCCGACACCTACCGAATAAGTATCAGATTTGACTCCGAAAAATCCATGAAACAAGTAGGCATCGCAAACCTACACTCTGATACCAAAATAAATTGTCACGCCCCCAGACCAACGGAGCCGCTAATTCAATATAAAATCGGACAACATCTCCCCTGTCTGGTGAACAATTTACACATACACATACATCACACGCAAAATAATATCGGCCTTAGGCCTCAAGACAAGAAATAAGTAGGAAAATAAATGCAAAATCAATCCATAAACCAACCTTACTCACCTGAATTTCCCCCTGGGCAGGCATGCAGCAAAACTATACAAAATAAGTCCAATAGAGGACTCAAAAATATAATACCAAGACAAATGAATCCCGAGACAAGTTCCACTACATAAACCTAATACAGACCAAATAATAAGATGTAAAGGAAATAGAACTATGCGGAAGCACCCTTCACTGGAGTCGTAGGGACCTGGGACTAGCAACTGGGGCTCCTATGGCGACCAATCAACTTGAAAACAGAAATATGGTGAACGGTGGTGAGTCCAAATAAACTCAGTGGATACCAAATTAGATATGTATAGCAAGCTATAATGAAAGTAAGAATCACGCTGATACAGTCTCGAATATAGAGGATAAAGCATAACTAAAGACTAAGGGTGAATACATACCAAAGTCCGTCTATCCTGCGGGTAGGTATAATCAATCCCCTATATAACCTCAAGAATGATACACAATCCAAATGTGTATGTCACCTGTAAGTGCATGTCAAACATATACAACACTCAAACACAACAAGAACCAACAAAGGTGCAATGCATCCCATACACAGTGCAACGATATGTTCTGTATGCACCTCAGCCGCAACTAGACCGGTGGTCGAGTGAATAGGAAATAGACAAGCCAACCACTCATGGTTGCATAGAGAAGTCAAACACTTGTGGCATACAATATATAAAGCCCAACACTCGTGACTATGCAAGTATGACGTCTAGCACTCGTGGCGATACAAGTATGTAGCCCAGCACCTATGGCTATGCATGTATGATGTCCAACACCTGTGGCAATGCAATATATAGCCCAACACCTGTGGCTATGAAAATATGATGCCCAGCACCTGTGAAAATGCAAATATATAGCCCAACACTTGTGGCTATGCAAGTATGATGTCTACCACCTGTGGCAATGCAATATGTAGCCCAGCACCTGTGGCTATGCAAATATGATGTCCAACACTTGTGGCAATGCAAGTATGTAGCTCAGCACCTGTGGCTATGCAAATATGTAGCCCAACACTTGTGGCTATGTAAGTATGATGCCCAGCACCTGTGGCAATGCAATATGTAGCCCATGTTAGTGATATGAGAGAAGTGTCCTAAGGCAATCGCCTTATGATTGTAATAATTTATTTTAATAAATGAATATTCACTATTTGAGTATACATATTTGTGTATTTGATTGAAATCTTAAACTCATTTACTGAATGTCCGCAATACAATTCACAGCATCAGAGAATTTGTAATGAATTCACAACTAGTGATTATCTCTACATGTGCAATTGTGAAGTATTGAAATTGTCCCTAGTCGATGAATTGATAAATACGAACACTATCAATTCTGTTGAGACTAGCATGGGTTATTCTCTAATCAGCTGATTCTCACTGGCTGGTGACATTGAGATGTCCGGAGATAAACATGAATGTTAGTTAAGGGAACTAGTTCATTGGAGTGACTGGCTGTAAAACTTCATATGGTAGTCTACATATAGATATGTCAGTGAAGTTCTTACTGCAGCTTAAGTGCGATGTTTCTTTGACTTGTGGTGTTCAAGTCATCTTGGTCATGGAGACTTATACTTTGACATCTTAAGCAAGCATCTCCAAGGAGGTGTGGACCCAGGATAATTGGGTATAAGCCGAAGTGCCCGAAGATGTTTGAACAGCCTACAAAGGATTCACCACTCCTTGCAAGGAGATGTATACCCGAGGTCTATCATCGAATTGTTACTCGAAGCCTCTGGCCAGAGCATGACATGTTCAGAGTATGAATCTCTTAAATGCATGAGAGTAATTAGAATCCGTAGGACGAGAAAACGTTACTTGGGCTAGGTGTGACGTAGTCAGCCTAGTGGGGACTGACACACATAGACCATGTCCTGAACCAAGTGGGTATAAGATGGTGAAGGGAATGGGGCACGATTCATTATAGCTGCTAAAGGGTTTCAGAATTGTTTCTGAGGTCAACCGTTGATCTTTCGATTAATTGGGGATCATGATGTACTACTAGGTGCACTCATGATCGTTCTATAATTGATTAATTATAGACGGCCAACATAAATCGAAAGCCTATTTAGTCACACGCACTACGAGTAATCCGAGGGATTTAAAACAAGTTGAAAATTAGATTTTTCAATCAAGAGAGATTAAGTTTGGTTGAGCCAAACAATAAGTCGAATCTGAATTTTTCAAAGACGCATCGGAAGCGTAAAATGGCTAAGTCTTTCGAAGACTTAATAGATGAATTAAATAAATTTAATTCATTGGGGCTTGTCTTGGATGGGCCGGCCAAAGAGGGCCTCCATTCTCTTTGCTTGGTCAGCCACAACAAAGGGAGAGAACCAAGTTTTTGGTTCAATTTATAAAACAAAATCAAGTGTGGTTTGTTTTATAAAATTATGGAAAATATAAATTTTTATATAATAAACCAAGGTTTGGTTTATTTTTCATGGAAATTAAAATAAACCATGGATTGGTTTATTTTATAAAATCAATCATGGATTGATTTACCATGATAAGGAAATTTATTCTATAGGAGAGAAGAGACTTGATTGATTTTTTATCATGAATTAAAATATGATTTTAACCATGATATAAAATCAAACTTGGCATGATGGAATAAGTTATTCCATATTTGAGAGGCTTGATGGTTGAGAGGCCACTATATAAAGGACCCAAGGCAAGGCTTGGGTGATAATCGAAGAGATGAAGGCATAGGCTCTCTCCCTCTCTTTCTCTCCTCCCCTTCTTACCGTGCGCCAACCAACCCCAAGGAGCACCAGCCGGCCACCCCTGCCCTTTCCCTGCCGACCACCACCTGCTGCCGGAGAAGGAAGCTCCGGCCATCTCTTGCCAGAAGAAGGTGCTACCGGAATTAGAGTTTGCCGCAAGGATCTTTTTGCCGCAAGCCTCTTCTTTTGCTTCGCCGGAATTTTGATTCCGGCCGTCCTTTTGTGGTTAGTCTTCCGACTTCTCTCTTGGTTTTTCTCGTCGCGTTCTCGGAGAATCTAGTAGTTCTCGAGAACACGAAACTCGTGGCTTTGCGAAGTCATCCCGAAGATACTCGGCGTGGACGCGAATAGAGGCGGAGCTTCCAAGGGACGCTTACGGTTGGCTCTCGTCCCTTCCTTCGAGTTACGCGAGGTAATACGTAAATTAGTTTATGTTTCTGCAAAATTTCAAATATATGATCATGTCTACACAAGACAAATTTGCATGCTTAGATGTGTAGTTAAATAATTTGAGAAATTATTTATGCTAAACCTTCCGCTGCACGTAATTAATTTTTAAAATTACGAACCCGCATCCATGACAACATGCACCTGGTCCCAACAGTGGTATCAGAGCCGAGGTTTGTGTTCAACATAATCATATAATTATTTTGCGGAAAGCTTTATTATTATCTCAATTTTGGAAAATTTTCAATTATGGAAACTTTCCAATTATGGTAAATTTTCGATTTAGGAATTTCAAAGTTTGGAAATCCTCATGAAATTTCACAAACTTTTGAAATATCTCTGTTTCTGAAATTTTATGATAATTGTGAAAACTTTCCATTTTTGGAAACTTCCCAATTTTGAAAATTTCCTATTTTGGAAATTTTCCAATTTTGGAAAAACGTAAGTTTTCTTTATACCAGAAACTTACAATTATTCTGAAAACCTTTTATTTTTGGAAACTTTTCATTTATGGAAAGCTTGCAATTTTGGACACTTTCTTTCAAGAAAGTCTAGATAAATTATAGGAATATTAATTGGCATTTAAATTTATAATTGAAAATTAAATTATTTACAAAATTCTTTATTTTGGATTTAGCCTCGGGGAGCCGTCCAATTTAAAGTTAGTTGTTATAATTAAATTTCCAAAATTGAATTTAAATTGTCAAATGTTTAATTTGGATTGAGCCTCGGGGAGACATCCAAATTAAGTTATTGATATTAATTTTTCATAAATAAAATATGTGATCAAATCTTAAAAATTTTTGAGTTGATTCTCAAACAATAATTTCCTTATTTGATTTATGAGGTGATGCTCTTACATATTATTGTCTCCAAAATTAATTAAAAAAATTGTTTCCTATAGAATATATTTCCTTAAATATGATTTTCATGAAAATAATATGTGGTTGAATTAAGGGAATCTGTCTCTTAATTTAATAAGATTTGATTTAGAGAAATTAAAGTCTTAAACATATTATTTCTGAAATTGATTATGATAATTCAGGAAATTATTTCCCAAAACAATTCCTTGAATAAAGTATGAAATTAGAATTAGGAAATCCGGTTCCTAATTCAATTAATGAGACTTGATAAATTAAGTCACATACATACTTTATTAAGAAAATCGTTAGAACATGGCATAATTATATGTCATGAATGTGCATAAAAAAAAGAATGAGACCCAAAACCCCTTACAAAATATTAAGACCAACACCTTCCATTAATATGGTTAGAACCGGAGTTTTGTTTCTCGTTTGGGTTGATGGACACATCCATACCTGGCTTGAACCTCAACATGTTCAAACCATGAAATTAGTTTATGATTAATATAGTTGGAGTCAGAGGTCAATCCTTAGTTTTGGTTGTTGGACACATCCAAGCCTGACTAAACGGTTGAATGAGCTCCAACCATATTAAAACTATTTCTTGATTAATGGGTCAGCCTTAAGCTTGGAGCATCGATTTGTTGTGCCACAGCCAAGGTCGATATAAAGAGAGGTGTAGTTGGGTGCTATGTATATTGTTGCATACTTGTTAATGAGTTAACAACCCAATGATTTATGCAAACATTTAATTAGTTTATAGCATAATGTGATAGTTACACATGTATAATATGTAATCGGTATAATTACCTACCTTCATAGCTAAGAATAACTTGATGGACTCTAGCCATGGTTGTTCTAATATATGGTTGGATATCAACCTATTTGGAGATGTTCCTACGATCTCCCGAATTGATAAAAAGGGTTATTCAATTCGAAAAATAAATAGGATTTAATGTATATTGATGCATTCTTTATCATTCTCATCACATAACCTCAATTTGTATTTCTAGGATAATCACCTGATCATGTCTTCTCTGAATTTGCGTTCCATTTTGGACCCCAATAAGCTGACTAGGCCAAACTTCATGGACTGGCTTCGAAACTTGAGGATAGCCCTTAAGGCAGAAAAGTTTGCTTATGTCCTTGAAGAACAACTTCCCAACCATCCTCCTGAAGATGCAACTCCAGACCAGTTAGTGACCTATCAGAAACATATGGCCGATTCTGAACTTGCAAGTTGCATCATGTTGGCCGCTATGGTACCTAAGCTACAAAAGCAGCATGAGCATATGGATGCTCATACCATCGTCTTCCATCTTCATAAGCTGTTTGATGAGCAGGCGAGATCCAAAAGGTTTGAGGTCTCCAGACTCCTCTTCACCTCTAAGATGCAGGAAGGCACTTCTGTTTCACAGTTTATGTTGAAGATGTTGGGGTACATTGAGCGACTGGCACACTCAAATTTGCAATAGATCACGAACTAAGTATTTACTTAATTCTGCATTGTTTGCCCAAGAGTTACTCACAGTTTGTGATGAACTATCGGATGAACAAACTGGAGACTACCATTCCTGAGTTGCTTAACCTGCTGAAGACTGTAGAGCCTTCTGTAAAGCAGGATCAGAAGACGGTACTGTTAGTTGGTTCCTCAAAGAAATGCTCTAAGAGGAAGCCCAAAGAACAAAATAAGGGAAGAAAGAAAAAGGCCAAAAAGATTGAAAAGACACTTGCCATCACTGCGGCAAGGGGGGCCACTGGCGAAGAAACTGCAAGGTTTATCTTGAGTCCTTGAAGAAGAAGGCATCCGATGCCCCATCCTCTTCAGGTATCTTCGTTATTGAATGTCACTTTATTTCCTCGGACACCTGGGTACTTGATACTAGGTGTAGCTCACATATATGTAATGACATACAGGGGCTAAGGAATAGAAGAAGACTCGTCAAGGGAGAAGCGAATTTGCGAGTTGAAAATGGTGCAAAGATTGCTGCTGTTGCCATCGGAACATATTTGCTAAAGCTCCCTACTGGACTTGTCTTAGAATTGGATAATTGTTATTTTGTTCCTTCGTTAATAAAGAACATTGTATCTATTTAATGCTTGAATGAAAAGGGTTATCATTTAACTTTTAGTAACAATTGTTATTACATAACTTTAAATGGTGTTCTTTAGGAGACCGAAACTTTATGCAATGGTATCTACACGTTAGATTTATCCGGTGACGTTTTCAATATCGAAGTTAGCAACAAACGTGCTCAAATAGATAATCAAATAGACTTCTATATGTGGCATTGTCGTCTTGGCCATGTAAGTAAGAAACGCATGACCCAATTACACCGATGTGGAATTCTGGAATCATTTGAACCCGGTTCATTTGATACATGTGAATCATGCTTAAAAGGCAAGATGACCAAATTATCCTTTTCCGGAAAAGGTAAACCAGTGGGAGAATTTCCTGGTCTAATACATACTGATGTATGTGGACCAATGTCAACTCTGGCACAAGGAGGCTATAGCTACTTCATCACCTTTATCGATGATCACTCACGATTCGGGTATGTGTTCTTAATGAAACACAAATCTGAAGCTTTTGAGAAATTCAAAGAGTTCAGAAGTGAAGTAGAGAAACAGCTTGGCAAAAGTATTAAGATACTTCGATCCGATCGGGTGGTGAATACTTAAGTCAAGAGTTTCAAGCATCCAGGAGCTGGAACATCCGTTTTGATGAGACAATCAAAGAGTTTGATTTCTCACAAAATCCTGACGAACCTTGTGTGTACAAGAAGGTTAGTGGGAGTGCAGTCGTATTCCTAGTGTTATATGTCGATGACATATTACTTATAGGAAACGATATATCAGTCTTACAGTCAGTTAAAATTTGGTTGTCCAAAACTTTCTCAATGAAAGACCTGGGAGAAGCAACCAATATCCTTGGGATAAAAATCTATAGAGATAGATCAAAACGGTTGCTTGGTCTTTCGCAGTCTACATATATAGACCGAGTGCTAGAAAGGTTTAGCATGTCGGAATCCAAGAAATGTTACCTTCCCATCAGGCATGGGGAGGGGGGGGGGTGGATCAACCCTTTCTGAGATGGTCTATGTGTCCCGCGCACCAGAACCGGACGGAGAGGAATTTGTATGAATAAGATTCCTTATGCATCCACGATAGATTATCATGTATNCAATCATCCTGGGTCCACACCTCCTTGGAGATGCTTGCTTAAGATGTCAAAGTATAAGTCTCCATGACCAAGATGACATGAACATCGCAAGTCAAAGGAACATCGCAAGTCAAAGGAACATCGCACTTAAGCTGCAGTAAGAACTTTACTGACATATCTATATGTAGACTACCATATGAAGTTTTACAGCCAGTCACTCCAATGAACTAGTTCCCTTAACTAGCATTCATGTTTATCTACGGACATCTCAATGTCACCAGCCAGTGAGAATCAGCTGATTAGAGAATAACCCATGCTAGTCTCAACAGAATTGATAGTGTCTGTATTTATCAATTCATCGACTAGGGACAATTTCAATACTTCACAATTACACATGTAGAGATAATCACTAGTTGTGAATTCATCACAAATTCTGTCATGTTGTGAATTGTATTGCGGACATTCAGTAAATATGTTTAAGATCTCAATCAAATACACAAATAGGTATACTCAAATAGTGAATATTCATTTATTAAAATAAATGATTACAATCATAAGACAATTGCCTTAGGACACTTCTCTCATATCACTAACAAACTCCCACTTGGCCTAATGTCAATCGCTACGGTACCCAATACCACAGGCTCTAACATGACCCTCAAACTTGCTTTGAGGCAAGGCCTTAGTTAAAGGATCCGCTAAATTCCTTTCAGTGGGAATTTTCTCAATTTGTATATCATTCTTACTTATAATCTCTCTAATCAGATGATAGCGGCGAAGCACATGTTTGGATCGCTGATGAGACCTTGGTTCCTTTGCTTGTGAATAGCTCCATTGTTGTCGTAGTAAATCGGTATTGCTTCATCAATGGTTGGAACCACACCAAGTTCTGAGACAATCTTTTTGATCCAGACTGCTTCCTTTGCTGCTTCCGAAGCTGCAATATATTCCGCTTCCATAGTAGAATCCGCTACGGTGTCTTGCTTGGAACTCTTCCAACTTATTGCACCTCCATTCAAAATAAATACGTATCCGGACTGAGATTTGGAGTCATCCTTATCTGTCTGGAAACTGGCATTTGCATACCCACGTATTACCATATCACATTCTCCATATATTAGGAACACATCCTTAGTGTTTCTTAAGTACTTGAGGATTGTCTTGACAGCCGCCCAATGATCCATTCCTGGATCAGACTAGTATCTGCTTGTGACGCTCAGAGCATACGATGCATCAGGCCTAGTACATAACATAACATACATGATAGATCGTATCGCGGATGCATAAGGAATCTTATTCATGCAAATCCTCTCGTCTTTTGTGCACGGACACATAGACTTCGAAAGGTTGATCCCATGCCTGATGGGAAGGTAACCTTTCTTGGATTCCGACATGCTAAACCTTTCTAGCACTCGTTCTATATATGTAGACTGCGAAAGACCAAGCAACCGTTTTGATCTATCTCTATAGATTTTAATCCCAAGGATATAGGTTGCTTCTCCCAGGTCTTTCATAGAGAAAGTTTTGGACAACCAAATTTTAACTGACTGTAAGATTGATATATCGTTTCCTATAAGTAATATGTCATCGACATATAACACTAGGAATACGACTGCACTCCCACTAACCTTCTTGTACACACAAGGTTCGTCAGGATTTTGTGAGAAATCAAACTCTTTGATTGTCTCATCAAAACGGATGTTCCAGCTCCTAGATGCTTGCTTCAGTCCATATATGGATCGTCGAAGCTTGCATATTTTGGTTTTATCAACCGATGTGAAACCTTCAGGTTGTATCATGTATACATCCTCAAGCAGGTTTCCATTAAGGAATGTTGTTTTCACATCCATTTGCCATATCTCATAATCATAATGAGCTGCTATGGCCAGGAGCATCCGAATGGATTTAAGCATAGCTACTGGCGAATAGGTTTTGTCATAATCAATTCCTTGTTTCTGACGATATCCTTTTGCCACTAATCTAGCCTTAAAGGTAACAACATTACCTTCCATGTCGGTTTTCTTCTTGAAAACCCACTTGCACCCTATGGGCTTAATCCCTTCAGGTGGGTTAACCAAGTCCCATACTTGATTTTTGTACACGGAATCCATTTCCGACTTCATGGCTTTAAGTCATTTATCCCTTTCTGAATTTTTCAGAACATCTTCATAACTGATAGGTTCGTCATCGTTAATGAGTAACACGTCGTTCGATTCACTTATGAGAAATCTGTATCTCTCTGGAATATTGCGTGTCCTATCAGACCTACGAAGAAGTGGTGTTGTTTTAGGTTCAACTGATAGCTCATCATTATGAGTTATCTGTTGTGGGTCTAGACTAGGTGTCTCTGTAATGTCTATTGGAGTTTCTTGAACTTCTTTAAGTTCAATGCTACTCCCACTGTTTTCTTGTAAAAGAAATTCTTTTTCTAGAAATACAGCATGCTTTGAAACAAACACCTTTTGTTCCAAGGGATGATAGAATTGGTAACCTTTCGTTTCCTTAGGGTATCCAATAAATAGACGTTTATCAGACTTAGCATCCAATTTGTCTGATACAGTCCGCTTTACATAAGCAGGACATCCCCATATCTTTAGGTGAGATAAATGAGGTTTCTTACTATTCCATGTCTCATATGGAGTAGTAGAGACTACCTTGGTCGGGACTCTGTTTAGTAAGTAAATAGCTGTCTTAAGCGCATAGCCCCAAAAGGATTTTGGAAGAGTTGCATGATTCATCATAGATCTAACCATGTCCATCAAGGTTTGGTTCGCCTCCTAGATACACCATTATGCTGTGGTGTATATGGCGGAGTCCATTGAGACAATATCCCATTGTCCCTAAGATAATCTTGAAACTCTTGACCTAAGTATTCACCACCCCGATCGGATCGAAGTATCTTAATACTTTTGCTATTTCTCTACTTCACTTCTGAACTCTTTGAATTTTTAAAAAGCTTCAGATTTGTGTTTCATTAAGAACGCATACCCGAATCGTGAGTGATCATCGGTAAAGGCAATGAAGTAGCTATAGCCTCCTTATGCAAGAGTTGACATTGGTCCACATACATCAGTATGTATTAGACCAAGTAATTTTCCCACTGGTTTACCTTTTCCAGAAAAGGGTAATTTGGTCATCTTGCCTTTTAAGCATGATTCGCATGTATCAAATGAACCGGGTTCAAATGATTCCAGAATTCCACATCGGTGTAATTTAGTCATGCATTTCTTACTTACATGGCCAAGACGATAATGCCACATATAGGAGGCTATTTGATTATCTATTCGAGCACGTTTGTTGCTAACTTCGATATTGAAAACGTCACCGGATAAATCTAACGTGTAGATACCATTGCATAAAGTTTCGGTCCCATAAAGAACACCATTTAAAGTTATGTAACAGCAATTGTTACTAAAAGTTAAATGATAACCCTTTTCATTCAAGCATGAAATAGATACAATGTTCTTTATTAACGAAGGAACAAAATAACAATTATCCAATTCTAAGACAAGTCCAGTAGGGAGCTTTAGCAAATATGTTCCGATGGCAACAGCAGCAATCTTTGCTCCATTTCCAACTCGCAAATTCGCTTCTCCCTTGACGAGTCTTCTTCTATTCCCTAGCCCCTGTATGTCATTACATATATGTGAGCTACACCCAGTATCAAGTACCCAGGTGGACGAGGAAATAGAGTGACATTAAATAACGAAGATACCTGAAGAGGATGGGGTATCGAATGCCTTCTTCTTCAAGGACCCAAGATAAACCTTACAGTTTCTTCGCCAGTGACCCTCCTAGCCGCAGTGATGGCATGTGCCTTTTGGTGCCTTTTCAGTCTATCCCATATTCTGTTCTTTGGGCTTCCTCTTAGAGCCTTTCTTTGAGGAACCAACTAACAGTACCGTCTTCTGATCCTGCTTTACAGAAGGCTCTACAGTCTTCAGCAAGTTGAGCAACTCAGGAATGGTAGTCTCCAGCTTGTTCATCTGATAGTTCATCACAAATTGTGAGTAACTCTTGGGCAAACAATGCAGAATTAAGTCAATACTTAGTTCGTGATCCATTGCAAATCCGAGTGTGCCTAGTCGCTCAATGTACCCCAACATCTTTAACACAAACTGTGAGACAGAAGTGCCTTCCTGCATCTTAGAGGTGAAGAGGAGTCTTGAGACCTCGAACCTTTTGGATCTAGCCTGCTCGTCAAACAGCTCATAAAGATGGAAGATGATGGTATGAACATCCATATGCTGATGTGGCTTTTGCAACTCAGGTACCATAGCGGCCAGCATGATGCAACTCGGAAGTTCAGAAACGGCCACATGTTTCTGATAGGCCACTAACTGATCTGGAGTTGCATCTTCAGGAGGATGGTTGGGAAGTTGTTCTTCAAGGACATAAGCAAGTTTTCTTCCTTGAGGACTATCCTCAGGTTTCGAAGCCAGTCCATGAAGTTTGGCCCAGCCAACTTATTGGTGTCCAAAATGGAACGCAAATTCAGAGAAGACATGATCAGGTGATTATCCTAGAAATACAAATTGAGGTTATGTGATGAGAATGATAAAGAATACATCAATATACATTAATTAAATCCTATTTATTTTTCGAATTGAATAAACCTTTTTATCAATTCGGGAGATCGTAGGAAAATCTCCAAATAGGTTGATATCCAACCATAGATAAGAACAACCATGGCTAGAGTCCATCAAGTTATTCTTAGCTATGAAGGTAGGTAATTATACCGATTACATATTATACATATGTAACTATCACATTATGCTATCAACTAATTGAATGTTTGCATAAATCATTGGGTTGTTAACTCATTAACAAGTATGCAACAATATACATAGCACTCAACTGCACTTCTCTTTACATCGACCTTGGCTGTGGCACAACAAATCGATTCTCCAAGCTTAAGGCTGACCCATTAATCAAGAAATAGTTTTAATATGGTTGGAGCTCATTCAACCGTTTAGTCAGGCTTGGATGTGTCCAACAATTAAATCTAAGGATTGACCTCTGACTCCAATTATATTAATCATAAACTAATTCCATGGTTTGAACATGTTGACGTTCAAGCCGGGCATGGATGTGTCCATCAACCCAAACGAGAAACAAAACTTTGGTTCTAACCATATTAATGGAAGGTGTTGGCCTTAATATTTTGTAAGGGGTTTTGGGTCTCATCCTTTTCTTTTATGCACATTCATGACATATAATTATGTCATGTTCTAATGATTTCCTTAATAAAGTATGTATGTGACTTAATTTATCAAGTCTCATTAATTGAATTAGGAACTGGATTTTCTAATTCTAATTTCATACTTTATTCAAGGAATTGTTTTGGGAAACAATTTCCTAAATTATCATAATCAATTTCGGAAATAATATGTTTAATACTTTGATTTCTCTAAATCAAATCTTATTAAATTAAGAGACAGATTCCCTTAATTCAACCACATATTATTTTCATGAAAATCTTATTTAAGGAAATATACTCTATAGGAAACAATTTTCCTAATTAATTTTGAAGACAATAATATGTAAGAGCATCACCTCATAAATCAAATAAGGAAATTATCGTTTGAGAATCACCTCAAAAGTTTCCAAGATTTGATCACATATTTTATTTATGGAAAATTAATATCAATAACTTAATTTGGATGGCTCCCCGAGGCTCAATCCAAATTAAACATTTGATAATTTAAATTCAATTTAAGAAATTTAATTATAACAACTAACTTTAAATTGGACGGCTCCCCGAGGCTCAATCCAAAATAATGAATTTTGTAAATAATTTAATCTCCAATTATAAATTTAAATGTCAATTAATATTCCCATAATTTATCTAGACTTTCTTGAAAGAAAGTGGCCAAAATTGCGAGCATTCCATAAATGGAAAGATTCCAAAATTAAAAGGTTTTCAAAATAATTGTAAGTTTCTGGTACAAAGAAAACTTACGTTTTTCCAAAATTGGAAAGTTTCTAAAATTGGAAAGTTTCCAAAAATGGAAAGTTTACACAATTATCATAAAATTTCAGAAACAGAGATATTTCAAAAGTTTGCGAAATTTCATGAGAATTTCTAAACTTTAAAATTCCTAAATCGAAAATTTACCACAATTGGAAAGTTTCCATAATTAAAAATTTTCCAAAATTGAGATCATGATAAAGCTTTCTGCAAAACAATTATATGATTATGTCGAACACAAACCTCGCTCTGATACCACTGTTGGGACCGGGTGCATGTTGACATGGATGCAGGTTCGTAATTTTAAAAATTAATTACGTGCAGCGGAAGGTTTAGCATAAATAATTTCTCAAATTATTTAACCACACATCTAAGCATGCAATTTTATCTTGTGTATACATGATCATATATTTAAAATTTTGTAGAAATGTAAACTAATTTACGTATTACCTCACGTAACTCGAAGGAAGCGACGATATCCAACCGTAACCGTCCCTTGGAAGCTCCGCCTCTATTCGTGTCCACGCCAAGTATCTTCGGGATGACTTCGCAAAGCCACGAGTTTCGTGTTCTCGAGAACTACTAGATTCTCCGAGAACGTGACAAGAAAAACCAAGAGAGAAGTCGGAAGACTAACCACAAAAGGATGGCCGGAATCAAAATTCCGGCGAAACAAAAGAAGAGGCTTGTGGCAAAAAGATCCTTGCGGCAAACTCTAATTCCGGCAGCACCTTCTTCCGGCCAAGAGATGGCCGGAGCTTCCTTCTCCGGCAGCAGGTGGTGGTCGGCAGGGAAAGAGTAGGGGTGGTTGGCAGGGAAAGGGCAGGGGCGGCCGGCTGGTGCTCCTTCTTGGGGATGGTTTGCGCACGGCAAGAAGGGGAGAAGAGAAGGAGAGAAAGAGAGGGAGAGAGCCTATGCCTTCATCTCTATTATTCACACCCAAGCCTTGCCTTGGGCTTTATATAGTGGCCTCTCAACCATTAAGCCTCTCAAATATGGAATAACTTATTCCATCATGCCAAGTTTGATTTTATATCATGGTTAAAATCATATTTTAATTCATGACAAAAAATCAATTAAGTCTCTTCTCTCCTATGGAATAAATTTCCTTATCATGGTAAATCAATCCATGATTGATTTTATAAAATAAACCAATCCATGGTTCATTTTAATTTTCATGAAAAATAAACCAAACCTTGGTTTATTATATAAAAATTTATATCATCCATAATTTTATAAAACAAACCACACTTAGTTTATTTTATAAATTGAACCAAAAACTTGGTTCTCTCCCTTTGTTGTGGCCGGCCAAGCAAAGAGGACGGAGGCCCTCTTTGGCCGGCCCATCCAAGCCAAGCCCCAATGAATTAAACTTATTTAATTCATCTATTAAGTCTTCAAAAGACTTAGCCATTTTACACTTCCGATGCGTCTCTAAAAAATTCAGATTCAACTTATCGTTTGGCTCAACCAAACTTAATCTTTCTTGATTGGAAAATCCAATTTTCAACTCATTTTAAATCCCTCGGATTACTCGTAGTGCGTGTGACTAAATAGGCTTTCGATTTATGTTGGCCATCTATAATTAATCAATTAATTATAGAGCGATCATGAGTGGCACCTAGTAGTACATCATGATCCCCAATTAATCGAAAGATCAATGGTTGACCTCAGAAACAATTCTGAAACCCTTCAGCAGCTATAATGAATCGTGCCCCATTCCCTTCACCAACTTATACCCACTTGGTTCAGGACATGGTCTATGTGTGTCAGTCCCCACTAGGCTGACTACGTCACACCTAGCCCAAGTAACGTTTTCTCGTCCTACGGACTCTAATTACTCTCATGTATTTAAGAGATTCATACTCTAAACATGTCATGCTCTGGCCAGAGGCTTCGAGTAACAATCCGACGATAGGCCTCGGGTATATATCTCCTCACAAGGAGTGGTGAATCCTTTGTAGGCTGTTCAAACATCTTCGGGCACTTCGACTTATACCCAATCATTCTGGGTCCACACCTCCATGGAGATGCTTGCTTAAGATGTCAAAGTATAAGTCTCCATGACCAAGATGACTTGAACACCGCAAGTCAAAGGAACATCGCACTTAAGCTGCAGTAAGAACTTCACTGGCATATCTATATGTAGACTACCATATGAAGTTTTACAGCTAGTCACTCCAATGAATTGGTAATTAATGCTTGATCTTGTTGATATTTTTTTCAAGATATTGCTTGTAGAAACATTAATATAATATTTTTCTATGATAGAATTTAATTTGTTATATCTTTAGAATTTTTTTTCAGAATTTTTAACACATAAACAAATTTATTATGATTTTTCGTTCGAAAATATGTTATTAAATTTCAAAAATACTTAGAAAATGAATTTCATTGAATCCAAATTTTTAGAATTTGTTGATTATCTTCTAAGCCTTGAGAAAAATTTTCAAATGTATTTGATCTTAAAATCAAAATTTAAAATTATTTCTCCAAATTATCAACATTGAATTCAAAATTAATTTTCAAAGAGTTAGAATTTTTTTTTACTTTGCCAATTTTTCTAGAGATAATTTTATAAAACTTCTACATAAATAAAAATTTGATAAATTTTCTAATAACAATCTATTTTTGAAAATTATATTTTCAAAATTATATCTTACATTTTAAAATTAATTTTTGAGCAAGATTTGAAAAATTATATTTTTTTGAAAACTATTTATTGTGTTAAAAATCTTCTCAAAAGGTTTTAATAATTTTGGATGATGGATTAAGTTTTTATAAATTCTTGTAAGTGATAGTATTTCCCTTAACTTGTTTTAAGATTTTGATGTGATCAATGGGGGTGAAATACGATTAAGTTAAGGGGTAGGCTTAATTTTAATTTTTTTTTGGTACTTACATTGTCATTTATTCATTTCTATTTTTTTATGCTTGTTTACTCTAACTTAACTCGGGTTGATAGACATAAAAAGAGGGAGATTGTATGTACCTCAGGTTGATTTTGATGTGGTCAACCAAGTCATGTTATGCCCTATTAGTTTTTAATCCCTATGTCTAAGTGTGCAAGAGCTTAGGAGCGCAGGAAGTTGAGCGGAAGATGTAGTGGGATGCAAGAGGTCTATAGAAGAGTATGCCGGTGGAGCCAGAAGAATGTTGGTACAAAAAGCATAAGACATGAACAGTCAACCTCTAGTATTTTGATGTTTGACAATATACACCTATTTCGTCGATGCAGATCAGATTGTATCACATTGAGGGCACCCCTATAGTCATACGGGCACCCGTATGACCTATATATATATAGGGATTCAAGCTGAAGATTCAGATAATCAATTTCTTCATCCTGCTACTCATTCACAATGAAGTTAAAGTGCTAAGGTGAAACACTACAACCAACGAGGCTCCAGGAGGAAGTGTGAGACGCTTCAGACATCCGAATTGGTTGGGATCGTCATTTCTTGTTGGTTTACATTTACTTACAAGTTGTAATAATTTTCCTTATTTGCGCTTGTACTCAAAACTGTAAGACGGGTTTCTCCGCCTCTAGAAAGCTTCCAGAAAGGAGACCACTAGTGGACGGGTGCTTCCCGTGATTACGTCTTAGAAGTACTAACCCTGGGGGTTGGGAACCACGTAAAATCTCGCGTGTTTACTATGTTTGTTATTTCTTATTATTCCGCTGCATACTAACACTCTTGATAGAAAGAATAAATGAACGACAATAAAATTTTGAGAAAGAACGATAGAAAGGATGCACGCGACGTCCGAGGGACGAGAAGCCGGGGTGAAGCACGCTCAAGGAGAAGGTCGGAGGAGGGTTCGGGTGAGCCCAACTCTGGAAGGCCCGAAAATCACCCAAGAAGACCCACTGGAGTATGGTCAGCATAAAGATGACCGAAATCCATTCAAGCACCCGAGAGGACTCGGGCGCCCGATACATATAGGCGCCCATGAGGTCAAAACTCATCCAGATTTAGCCGTTTGCGAATGTTGCACATCGGATAACACCCAAGCCACTTGTCAGGCGCCCTCATGCACTCGGGCGCCCCTATTGTGTCACATCAGCATTCAGATAGAGTTGACCAAGGCTATAAATAGGCCCTCAAAACTCAATTCCAAAGCATCAATCACTGTAAATGATTTTCATTCAGTTTTCCATTGTTTTCCGATCTTTTCACCGTGTAAGAGCCTTCTCCACCCGTAGGAGTTATTCAAGAGATCTGCGCTTTATTTTACCTTGGATTAACAACCACCCAGGTTGCAAACCAAGTAATTCTAGTTGCCTCTTTCCTTTTTGTTTTTGTTTTAATTTGTTAATGTTTTTTTGTTTGAACTAACTTCCATCATTGTTGAGAAAAACAAAACATTTGAGTTTTACTTTTCAGGGGTAATTCACCCCCACTTGCCAACCAACGATCACCTTCAATTTATTGTAGCGACAGTCGAGCACAGCCAAGCAACGTATACAAGGAATGGAATGGGGTTCATTGACTGAACAGGAGGTTTAGTCGACTGATAAGGTTCACCAACTGAACAATTTTTCAGTCGAACAAACCATGCCTATATAAGGAGCTTGTGATCAGTGCTCAGATCATCACTTCCACTCACCCAACATTCACTCTCTGTGTCGACGAACTGCTTAAAGACTATTGCTACGACGCTTGGGAGCTTTCCGACACTATGCAATTCAAGTCTCTTCTACATGTCAGTCTTATTTCATATTTTTGTACTTGTACTTGCATCTTAGAAGGAGATAGTAGATTGTTACTAGTTTATATACATCTTGTATGATTTATTTCCTTCGAAAGGTTTTCGAAGGAAGAGATTTAGTGGATTGCCCAATGAGAGTGATCGAGGACTACGAGCCTTAGAGTAGGGGTCGCTGAAGGCTCCGAACTAAGTAAAAGAAAAGTATACTTTATTTTCCGCTACTTTACTCTACTCTCTATTTTATCTTATGCTATCAAAAAGAAAAGTTTTATGAATGATCAAAATTCACTCTCCCCCTCTCAGTACTTTACAATCAAACAAGGACAACCTCAACTCAACTAGGGCTTGGCTGAGCTAGCGTATGCCCAATGGCCAGTCCACGTCGATCATGCGCCTGGGTTGATTCAGGCGCCCGGGATTGGATAAAATTTCAGGATGATTTGACGATTGACGACCACGTCAGTACCATGGGGGCGCCCGAGAAGGTTATTTAGGGCTCCGAGATGGTGATTCTGGCGCCCGAGAGACCCTTTATAAGGGGCCATTGACCAGTGGAATCAACATCATTGCTACTACAATTTCTTCTCTTGTGTGCTAGCAAAAGATTGCCGAATGACACCGTAACGCTGCTCTAACAACCACACTGCTTAATTTTCTACACTTCTAGTTGTTGGTATAATTGCTGTTCAATTTCATTACTTGCATATTTTCTACTCATCATTTTGAATTATAGTGGATTGCTAAAATTAAATGGTCAAAGACTGTGGGACTTGGAGTAGGAGCTGTCACAAACTCCGAACCAAGTAAAAACAAACTATGTTAGCATTGTTTGCTTTCAACTTTATTATTTCCGTTGTGTACTTATTTTCGAAATTGAAAGTTTTGAAAGAGTACTATTCACCTCCCCTCCCCCCTCTATCGCTCTACTTGATCCTACAATTGGTATCAGAGCGGGGTCACTCTGAATTGGTGAAACCACCATTAAAGCATACACCTTTTTCGATTTTAAATTTTCATTTTTTTCACAACAAGTTAGAATTTACATAATTACCCTTTTTGAAAAATTGATCATTATTTTTTATTTTATTATTTTTCTCAAAACTAGTGTAACACTATTTGAGTGATTTTTTTTCTTCTACCGCACTACTAATCCAAGACCTAGTCTTGGTACATTCTTTTTGTTTATTTGTGTGCATGATTTGACTAATGACCCATCAAGAATGGAATAGTACTCGCCTAATGCTCTTCTCTAGCGAGAATTTTGGATATTAGAAGAACCAGATGGAGGTCCACTTAAAGACCTAAATGGATTTGTGGATAATAATTCAAACGGGATTCACGCTCCCCACCGAAGATGGAATACCACTCGAATATGATAAATGAGATGAACCAACATAGAAAAAGGTTAAGATCAATTCTAGGGCAACTGTAACCCTACAATGCAACCCAACCAAATAAGAGTTGAACTGGGTCGGATCTTTCAAATGTGCGAAAGAGATTTGGGAGAAGCTGATTGAGCTACATGAAGAAACTTCCAACACCAAGGCCTTAAAGGGAACATGGTCTGATTCACCGGAAGAGTCGGATGAAGAAGAATAAGCTTAAGTAAGCTACCTTGCACTCTCAGTGCAAGCACAAGTGGTCGAGATAGAGTCTTAAACCGAATCCGAAGTGTGGGATTGGTGGCGTCGATAGATGGGGGTGAATATCGACTCGTAAAACATTCTCGGAATCTTGTCATTCATTTATTCGTTCATTCAATCAAAAGAGTGAGTACGCAGCGGAATAATAAATAAGAACGAAAAGACACAACAATAACATGTGGGATTTACTTGGTTCCCAACACCCCAAGATCAATACGTCCAAGGCCTAATTACGGGAAGCGCCTGTCTACTAGTGACCTCCTTTCCGAAAGTTATTCAAAGGTGGAGAAACTTGTCTTATAGTTTAAGTACAAGCACAATAATAATAATGAATTACAACTTATAAATAAATGTAAACCAAACAAAAGATGACGATCCCGACAAATCCGGAACTCCGAAGCGTCGCATACTTCATCCTAGAGTCTCCTTGGTCGCAGAGCTTCGCTTTAGCACTTTTTCTTTGTAGAGAATGAGTTATCGGATGTGAGAGTTGATCTTTTAAAAACACGGCTCAAGCCCCCTCTTATATACTGCATTCGGGTACCCTAGAGGCCATTGAGTTGCCTCACAAGTGGTCAAACTCGATCTAGCCAACGAACTCAGCGCGGGGATAAAAATCAGCATCTTGGGAACCAGGGTTGATGGAGGCGCCTGGGAGCTAACGTGTCACGTCCAACCAACCACGTACTGAAAAATCACTCTGGGACGCCTAATTCCATTCATGCGCCTTGGTTCTCAAGCGCCTAATCCCTTTCAGGCACCTGGGTTCACAGCAACCAACTCCTTTCGACCTGTAACCAGGGTTAGTCCAAAAATACAATAAATGTATGCATGAATAACAACTAGAGCTGTCTTGGTTCTGACTTTAGATTTCAAATGAAATCCTAGGTCGAACAAACGCCTACTGTTCCCTTTCTCAGGGAACGCGTCCTCACCTACTCCACTTTAGAGAAGTTACCCTTTGCCAACCAGGATCTTCGATTTGACTTTTGCTTAGCCTCCGAGACTCCCGGATCTCGAGACGTCCGATCCTCAAGCCGTCTCTACTTCTATCCGTAGTCCTCGCTTGGCTAAGTCTTTTGCCTGATTCTTGATCCAGGACTCCGTGCATAATTTCTTGATCTAGGACTTCGTGCCCAACCCTCTGTCAAGTCTTCGTGTCTAGCTTTACTCACCAGGACATCGTCCACCTAGCTTCACTCACTAGGACCCAGCTTCACTCACCAAGATTTAGTCCACCTAGCTTCACTCACTAGGACCTAGCTTCACTTACTAGGATTTTGTCCACCTAGCTTCACTCACTAGGATCCAGCTTCACTCACCAGGATTTCGTGCATCGATAAGGACTTCTTTGCTAGTCATCTTAATCCTGACTAGACTTCTTTTTGCCAAACATCGAGTCCTATTTGGCTCAGCCCAGATATGTTTAATCACTCTGCCAAACATCAAGTCCTATTTGTCTTATTCCTTGGTCAAACTGACCAACCCTAGGTTCTCTGCCAAACATCATATCCTGTTTGGTTAACCGTTGTTCTTACTAACCAAACCTCGATATATTATTGCACATGTTTGATCTATATTTGATCACTCTGGCAAACATCAAGTCCTTTTTGGCTAACCCTTGGTCAACCTAACCAACCTTGGGTACTACCTACTCTGCCAAACATCAGGTCATGTTTGGCTAACCTTTTGGTCAAACTGATCAAACCTGAGTTTACCCTACCAAACATCAAGTCCTGTTTGGCTTAACCCTTGATCACTTTGATCAAACCTTGGTATATTGTCAAACATCGAAATACTAGAGGATGACTGTTCATGTCTAATGCTTTTTGCACCAACAATCTCCCCCTTTTTGATGTTTGACAATAATCTTAAGTTAGGTTGAGGTCTAAGGGTTTTAGGTCAATTCTTGGGGAAAAATCAAAAAAATCTAACATAAGGTACTCTCTTCCCCTTTGACATACATCAAAAAGAAATATAAGGTAATAACAAAGATTTTAAGTTAAAATTTGCACCAGCAATACGATTTTTGAAAATATTTAAGATTTTTAAAGAAAATATAATTTTCAAAAATTCACTTTTTTATTTTATAAACCAATTAGCTTTTTCAGAAAATATTTTAGGGAATGCTAAGTACTTGAGTAATATTTGAAAAAATAGGTACTTTATTGATTTGAATTTCTCAAAATTTGACACAATCCTAGGAATCATGTTGACCTCATGTAAAATTTCTTATGTGTCTTAGAGATTTTCCAATCAAGATAAAGTATTTACAATATATGTATTTAATTTTTAAAAAATAATAAATTTCTTGGTTTGAATTCCTCCCTAATCTGACATAATCCTAGAAAACCTTGTTAACTACAAGAAAAATTTTCTTATGTGTCTTGGAGATTTCATCAAACTCAAGCAATTTTCCAAAGGTTTTCAAAGATGTTAAGTCAAAAAGATTATGAAAAAATGTTTTGAAAATGAGAATATTATATTTTCAAAAAAATAAAGTGTTTTTGACAAGATAGTGATTTTTGAAAATATAGTTTTTTTAAAAATTTCTAATAGTTCTTTTAATTTGAACTCCCCCTAAATCTGACACAATCCTAAGAAGCTTGTTGACCACAAGTTGAACTTTCTCTGAGTCTTAGGGTTCAATTCAAATAAAAAGAATTACATAATAATTTTTTTAAATCAAAGTAATCAAAAGATGGATTGTTCTTTTGATTGAGACTCCCTCTAAACCTGACACAATCTTAAGAATCCTTGCAGATCATAAGGAAAATTTCTATGTGTCTTTAGAGTTTATCCAAATCATAAGAGCAATTAAATCATTTTTAGAGGAATATAATAATTTTGAAGAAGTATTTTTTGAAAAAAATTTTGAAAGACATATTTTTAAAGGAATATTTTTCGAAAAACATTTTAAAGGAGATAAATTTTTGAAGTAATATTTTTGCAAAAATATTTTTTCGAGCAAAAAACATTTTGAAAGAGATAATAATTTTTTTGGAAAGAATAGTTTTTCAAGTACACACAATCATGCATGAAATTTATTAAAACATTATTATGTTTAATCGCTATTTTGAAAATAGGTTTAAATAAAATATTATGAGAATATTTGAAAACATTTTGTGAATATTTATCAATTGATTAGTCCTTATCATCTCACCCATTCTAAGTGTCGAAGCACAAACACGCATGGTAGCCTTATGGGTGTTTGTGAGATGCATGATTAATTTTTCTCAATTTAATTTTATAGATTGTTTGTGTTGGGTATGGCTTGGCGGGTTTCCTAAGCGAATACCTGGTCGCCGTGAAGAGACCTCTCCATGTCGATGGATTAAAAATTAATCCGAATGGTGACCTATCTCCCAAACGACCGTCTCGTCGTCGTCCCAATTGATTCGAGCTACAACTTAGCCAAACTCAAAGTTCGAGCCTTGTAACGCACCTAACCAATTGGTCGCGGAAAAGACGACGAGCGGATCATCAGTTTTTATGTTTATTATCGGAGTCCAAATAATTAATTATCAACAATTAATTAAGCAATAATTAATCACAAAGATAATTAATTATCATCCACATAATATGATAGAATTAAAGGAGCCATGAGAGAAATATACCTCTTGTTACCTTACGATCTTGTATCGTATGACCCTCCCCTCTTGGATGTCGTGTGGGTGACGATCTACCAAGATCCGGAATCACCAAGGTCTTCCAATTGATCGCTTCTTCACACGCCAACCAAAACCCTAGAACAAGGGTTTGCCGCCGGCCTTCTTCCTCCTCTCTTCCTTGCGCCGCCGGCCACAAGGTCACTCAACCTTACCGACCACAAGGAAACTACCAAGGAGAAGCTAAGGAAGAAGATATAGAAGAGAAGAACTCTCCTTTACCAACACCAACCCGCCACCAAACCTTTCTCACTTGCGTCGCCAACTTGCACTGCCGCCACCTCCTTGCGCCAGCCGCCTGCCTCTTTCTCTTCCTCGCCGCACACCACAAAAGGAAGAGAACACCTCTCCCTTTGTCTAGTAGTAACCGGCCACCAAGTGGATGAGAGGAGGAGAAGAGATGATGGAAGAATAAAGAAGAAGAATGGGTTCTTCTTTCTTCACCCGCCGGCGCCCTAGGAGAGAGAAAAGAGAGAGGATGAGAGGAGATGCCTTGGATTGGATGATCAATTGAATTCCTGTTGGTTTCATGATTCCATGGGGTATATATAGGGCTACAATAGGGACCATGAGGAGAAGTTAGGTCTTGGCCCGCTAATGGATCCAAATCCAATCCATTAACGAAAAACCATTCCACTAATGATTCTCCATTGAACAAACTCACCAACCCCCATATTTACATATGGGCTCCACCTATTATGATTACATTTTCTCCCCGTGTTTAAGATATCGAATGCCCATTGATTAATTTAAATTACTGGCAATTTTAGTTAATCAACCTCTAACTCCTTGATTAATACCACTCATCCTTATCATCATGTTGGACCAAGTCCACTTGCAAGATTTAACATAATGAACCTTATGAGTGTTGGTGCAGGAAGCACCATATCGAACCTGGTTTTGATATTGGCAAAGGATTCAAAGTTAAGTTTATTTGTGATCTAACGTTGTTCACTGAGTGTGCAGAAAAAGCCCTAGCGAAGGACTGCTAGGCACCTGGTGAAGGACTACCAGTATCCAAGCCCTAGCGAAGGACTGCTAGGCACCTGGCGAAGGACTGCCAGCATCCAAGCCCTAGCGAAGGACTGCTAGGCAACTGGCGAAGGACTGCCAGCATCCAAGACCTAGAGAAGGACTGCTAGGCTCCAGGCGAAGGACAGCCTGGGACTGAAGACCTAGCGAAGGACTGCTAGGCACCGAGCGAAGGGTAGCTCGGCATCCAAGCCCTGACAAAGGACCGTCAGGCAAAAGTCCAACCAAAGGAGCGGTTGGCAATAGGTAAATTCTCCCGAGAGGAGTAGGTGAGGACACGTTCCCCGTCGAGGGAACAGTAGGCGTCGGTTCGACCTAGGGCTCCATTTTGGAGACCAAAGTCAGAACCAAGACAGCTAAGGCTGTATAAATTAATGCTTTATCTTGTTTTCGGACTAACCCTGGATGCAGGACCAAAGGAACGTGTGTCTGCAGCTCAGAGAGCCTCAAAGGAGTGAGGGAGCAACTGAGTAGGGCGCCCTGAGTGTCTAGGGCGCCTCCACGGTGAACAAGAAACAAGTAAGGCAAAAAGGAGTTCGGCTAACCACTGGCCGGGGCGCCCTCTGCATCCAGGGCGCCCTCAGCAGCCAGGGCGCCCTGAGCGCCCAGGGCACCCTCAGGAGCCAAGGCGCTTCGCGCCTACGCCAGTGAGGCCGATCAAATCTATCCAGCCGAGAAGACCGGGTCAACCAGGGCGCCCTCAGCGACCAGGGCGCCCCAGAGGTCAAACTTTATCCCTATTTAGGTGGGATAAAGCTTGACCGAGCAAACTGCAGATCGGATGACACTTGGCAGGGCGCCCCCGACGTCCAGGGCGCCCTAGGGGCTATAAATAGCACCTCCTCGACCCCAAGCTGAACATCAACTTGATTCCAAAGCTTCCACGCTCTTCTACGCTCGTGCCTTGCTCCAGAAACGCCTCGCCTCGAGCCGACGACGTCCCGCTGCCCCGAAAAAGAATCGACATACTCCGGACGTCGGTAACGAAGAGCTTAATATTTTATTATTATTTTATTGCACTCTCTTTGTAATTGAAATCATTGTAACCTATTTGCGCGACTATAGAATTGCCCAAAGTAAACGGTCAACGACCGTGGGCCTTGGAGTAGGAGTCGACACAGGCTCCGAACCAAGTAAAAATCACTGTGTCTTTGTGCTGTGTCTCGTATTTTTGTTTCCACTGTGCACTTACTCTTAGTTTTCCGAAAAAGAGCGATCCCCCTCTATCGGCTTTCACGATCCAACAATGAGCTCATCAAGGGGGCATCATCAACCCGACTCACCAGGACACGGATTCCGTCTATAATCAATGGCACACCATGTAAATAATATTATTTACCAATTTACCGGGCCTATCGATTTAATAGAATAAATCTCGCCCATTGGTAAATCAAAGAAATAAATACTAAGTACATGTGCTCGTTATTATATCGGGATTCAGAGCATGTACTCCATAATAAATTAAGGTCTGATCTAATTATAAAGTCAGTATAAATTAGATCACCTCTATGTTGGTCCTACTCAATGCACACAAAGTGCACTAGTGTAATTCTATGGTCAAGACAAACCAACACCAAATTACACTACAACCATCCCAATGGTTTGTCCAACTCCATCTTGGTTGTGAGTCTCTTCTTATACTCTGCAAGGGACTGATAACATGATCTTCTATGTGTCACCACATACCATGTTATCTATAATGTAAAGTATCAGACAGATATGCACATACTAATATAAACATGCAACAGTAATATTGTGATTCTCTTTCAAAATGTAGATGTTCATAGAAAAAGACAAGTCTTTTAGTATACATCCTAACAATTTGACTATGAGTTAGATTCAAGTTTAACAAGTGGTAATTTAAAAATAAATTTCAATAATTGGCTTCCAGGTCTTGGTGAGACACAAGAGATTTCTTGGATATCGGAACAACGACCCTTCCCTTAGACAAAGCCTTTTAAAGAAATGATACTTTTAATTTACTCTTGAGAAACTTTTGTCTAATTACTCTAGGATATGATGAGGTAGCTTCAGCTAGTTCCACTTATCTAGGTTGACCAAGTCAGGTACTCCTTATCCTTTCTAACTTTCTAGACCAAGCTTCTCTAAAGTACTATCATCTCGCCCCACCCTGGTACTATGTTAGGCAAGTGTCAACCAATCTTTTTCCTATCTAGCCATTCTAGATTAAGCAAGAAATAAGCTAGCATGAATGACATGGTAGATATATGTAGAAAAAAAAATAAACAGATGCATGACTATGGTAGTTATACATGTGTCAATCAAGTCAAAGCAATTTAATTTGATTTCTAATAAAGTATCAAATTCTCCATTTGATATAGATCGTGTGGACCCACGAATATGTCAACCCACTTTGACAAATTTATTATTATTAAGTTAATTGTTCTAGTTGGGTAGAATTTTATAAGTTTCATAATTGAAGGTAATTAATTTGAATTTAGATCATGGATTTTGGGCATTTTTTTAAATTGACCCTTATGGTTTTTAAAATACCAATTTAAATTATCAGGAAAACTATTTTTCTTTTGGCGTAAATATGCAATATCAAGTTCTAATTTTTGCACTAGATTTTTCAAATTATCATTTTCATTTTTCAAAATTTTAGAAGAGGATGTTGTTGGGAATAAACCCTTGTATGGCTTGGCGGTTTCCTACGCAATCACAGGGTCAAACATAAAAGACCTCTCTATGTCTATGGATTAAAAATTTAATCTACATAGAGACCCGTCTCCCAAATGACCGTCTCGTAGTTGTGTCAATTAATCCAAGTCACAACTTAGCCAAAACCAAAAAATTAATCTATGGCAATTAATTATTCACATGTATTGATAGACAAAATCAAAGCAAAACTTAACATGAAAACAAGAGGAGCTAGGGAGAGGTATATCTCGCCTTTTACCTCACAGTCTTCTACCGTATGACCTTCCCCTCCTTGAAGTCATGTGGGCAATGAGCTACCAAGACACGGAGTCACCGAAGGCCCTGAATTAACCATGTTTCTTCAAGCTTCTTCCCAACACCAACACAACCCCTAGAAAGCTAGGGTTAGCTTTCCACCTCTCCTCCTCACACCACTAGCCACCTCAAGCTCCAAGGTCCGGCCAGCAGCAAGGTAGCACTGAGAGGAAGGCTAGGAAGATGAAGAACAAGAGGAATAATAGAGAAGAAGCTCCTTTCTTCCTCCTCCAACCCGAAATTGCCGCCGCCGGCAACTCCTTGAAACCTGCCGCTGCCGGAGCTAGAGGAAAGGTATTCCTCACCGCCGAGCACCCCTCTTCTCTTTTCCTATGCGTGCTCAAGCAAGGAAGAAGAAAAGGAGGAGAAGAGATCAATCCCTCTCCTCCTTAGAGTCCTTCTTCCACCAAGCTACCGCCGCCGCCCAATCCCTGCCGCCGGCCACTTCACTTCCACTTTCCAGCCACCGCCGATCACCAAAAGAGGAGCACAACCTCTCCTTTGCGTTGTGAACGTTGGCCAAGGAGTTGCGGAGGAGATGGTAAGGAGAAGAAGGAGAAAAACCACTCCTTCTCCTCTTGCGCCGGTGACCTAGGAGAGAGAGAGAGGGAGAGAGGGTTTTGGTAATTGTGGTTAATTGAATTAATTCTCAATTAATTCATTAAACCTTGTATCATTTCTCCTATGGGGTATTTATAGGGCTATGGTAGGGACCATGAGGAGGAGTTGGTTCTTGGCCCGCTAATGGATCCAAACTCGATCCATTAATGGAGATCCATTCCACTAAAGAATCCTATTGAACTTCCTCACCAACCCCTATATTTTCATATAGGCTCCACCTATTATAAGTCATCCATCTCCCCATGTTTAAGATATGGAATGCCCAATAATTAATTTAAATTACTGATAATTTTAATTAATTATTCTCTTGATCCTTGATTAGTACCTCTCAACTTTTTCATCATGTCGGACCATAGTCCACTTGCAAGATTTGACATGACGACCCTTTTGAGCTCATCAAGGGGGCATTATCATCTCGACTAACCAGGACATAGATTCCCTCAATAATTAACGACACACCATATAATTAATATTATTTCCCAATTTATCGGGCCTATCGATTTAATAGAATAAATCTCGTCCATTGGTAAGTCAAAGAAAGAATAATTAATTATACGTGCCCGTCATTATTTCGGGATTAAGAGATCATACTCCATAATATAAATCCAAGGTCTAATCCAATTTATGAGGTTAGTACAAAATTGGATGACCCCTCTTTTGGTCCTACTCAATGCACACAAAGTGCACTAGTGTAATTCTATGGTTAAGACAAACCACACCTAATTACACTACAACCATCCTGATGCTTTGTCCATCTCGGTTGTGAGCCTCTTTCTTATACTTCTGCAAGGAACTTGATAACATGATCTTCTATACGTCACCATGCACCATATTATCTACAATGCAAAGTATGAGACATTTTGTGTATACACTAATATAAATATGCACTGTGTGATTTTGTGATTCTCTTTAATATGTAGATGTATTTTAACCAAAAGCAAGACTTATAGTATACATCTTAACAGATGTAAGTGCCAATTCATTTTTTTAATTTCAAATTCTTTTTCTAATCTACAATTAGATTTGACCAAGGCTTTAACTCCTGCATACAACTGATCATGAGGAAGAAAACAAACCTCACTTACCGGGTCACTTTCGAAAAGCGAGGTTCCTCCTTCGTCATCGCTTTCTTGTAATGTCTCTCCCCCTTCATCAATGCTCTCTTCTTGATGACATGCCATCAGCGCAAGTCCCGCATATTCTTGACCTTCCGACTCTTCTGACGAGGACTCATCGTCGAGTTGGATCTTGCTTGTGGTCAGTACGACGATGTCTGAATTCCAGGAATTTCTCCTAAAGCACTTTTGCCAAGTTGTAATTCTCGATGCAGTTGACTTATTGCGCGGGAAGAACGACTAGTAGATGAAATTCAGCTTTGTCGTTTGCTACAAAGTCTGCTTGCTCCTTCTTGGTCCATGACTGTATTTCTTTATCCTTGTCATTGTTGTCTTTAGGAACTGAAAAGTAATTTTTCATAATTAGTAGCAGTTCAATATCAGTTTTAAAAAATACCTGCATTCGACGCTTCCACATCGCGAACTCCCCCTCAAACTTCGGCGGGTAGATTACGACTCCACCCATATTCTCGAAATTGCTGCAGTCGGTGGTTAGTCCTTCTGCGGCGACCTTGGCTCTGATACCACTTGTTCGATCGGGTTGGCCCAGCTAGAGGCGGTGAATAGATGGTTAAAAAAAATATAAAAGTGGAGGCACTCGTCTTTTTAAAAAGAAACTTGGTCGCAACTAAGAACGTTGCTTCCAAGGCAGTGTACGGTCAATAAAACTCTCCTTATGGCAAAAAAGCCTTACAACAAAAGCACGCTAAGAGATTTTACAATTGTATTGAATTAATGAATGATTTCTAAAGCAAAATCTCTAAGCATATTTATAGCCTAAGAGAATAAATCTAGATTGTTGATTGTTGATGAATTTTCTCTTGGTCGTTGATCCATGGATGCAAGCTGGACGGTTGATCTTGGATGGGATTAAACTGCATCCATTGGATCTGATTAAAGGATAAGACTATCCTTTAAGAAATAAAGTTTAATTAAAACTTTGTCTTCTGCTCGCAGCAGCTCATTGACTTTATCTTCTGCTTGCAAAAATTTCTTCACATCTCTCGCTTATCCCAATCGGTAAGTATGGAGATATGTAATTGGTGAGGTTTCATGTTCTAATCTTCTTAGCAACAAATAAATCTTTTTATTTTCAGGCGCCTAGTTTGACTTGGCCAAACTGACCAGTCTTTTGGTTCTTCGTCTTTTGGGTGATTTTCGGCCAACCGGAGTTAGGCTCACCCGAACCCGACTCCAGCCTTTCGCCCCTCGAGCGTCCTTTCTCCCGGCTTCTCGTCCCTCGGACACCGTCCGCTCCTTCTTGCACCACCGGCGTACTTTTCTGTAGCTTTCGCGTCCCTCAGATTGTACCGAGCTCGTCGGCTCACTTCCCCACATAATCCTTCTCGTCCGCTACATCTTACGCTCGACTTCCTCTGTACCTAAGCTCCTGCACACTTAGTAGAGGGATTAAACATACCAGGACCTAACTTAAATCGGTTGATCACATCAAAATCAACCAGGGTACTTACAGAGGATGCCCGACTGGGAGCATCCGAAGATCTTACCACCTCGAGGTGCCAAGGATGCCCAAGATGTGTAGACCTGACCGTGGTGCTGAAGATGCCCGGCCAGGAGCAGGCGATGATCCAACCATCTCGTGGTGCCGAGGATGCCCGAGATGAGTATACCTAGGCATGGTACTGAGGAAGCACGGTTGGGAGCAGCCCAGATCTATACCATCTTGAGGAGCTGATGATGCCCAAGATATATAAGCCTAGCCGAGGTGTGGAAAAAGCCAAGTCCTGTTCTTGCCAACACAGGCAATGAACAACGCACCAAGTCCTTGTCTCCTTCTTAACATTAGACTCCATGCATGTAGAGGAGTCTATACGAGAGAGGGGGCGAGGAGTAATACACAATGCATGAGATAGGAAACACGATTCAAAAAATAAATCACACGGGATATTGAAGCAGAAGGTAAATATGTTTCTTTCAAAATTTGGGCTTACATATTAGAGTACATTCAACAAGGTGCAGACAATGAACCAGGCAAGAAAGTGGTACAGAAGATAAAAAGAGAGTGGTACAGAAGATAAAAATATTTTATTCAAAATTTTAGCTTACACATTGGAGTACATTTGAAAAGAAAGGAAAATGCAAAATACAAAAGAAGAAAAAAGTGAGAGCGCTACAGCTCCTCCTCAGGCGGCAGCTCCTCCCAGGCCTGACCGACGCTGAGAAAGCTCATGTCGGCATCCGGCTTCAACACCTCAGCTCGCCAAAGTTGTTGGACTGCCCCGTTGAAGCCCTACTTCAGCCATCTTAGCACTTGGCCGACCAAAATGTTGCCAAATTCCTCAAACTAAAGGAATTTAGCCTTGAATGCCGCCTCTGCCTCTACTTATCGGGACTCCTCGTCGGCCTTATATGTCTTCAATTCTTCTGAGGCTCGGTCCCAGGCAATCTTCAACTCGGCCACTTCATAGGACAATTAGTCTTGAACCGTCTGGGCCTCGTCAAGCTGCTCTAAGGTTGTTAGGAGGTGCGACTTGGCCCGCTCAATGTCCTCTTGCAGGAGTCGGACATCCTCTGACAGCTTTGCTTCTCGATCTTCGAGTGCCCTCTCTTGATCTAAGTGGTTCACCTCCTTAGTGAGGGTTGTTGCAAGCTAGGATAGTAGGTGTTCCCGGTGGCGAACGCTATGCAGGGAGGACTCAGAGGCCAGCAGGGAGTCCAGGTAGTGTTCCACCTGAACTCGAAGACCCCTGCTGACCTCTTCCTACATCAGGTCTTCCTCGCGAGCCCGAAAAACCTCCACCTCTAGTTCAGTTACTTGTTGGCGCAAGGTGTCAGTTTCCTACTCGGAGGATAGGAGGCGACCCAAAAGAAGGCAGTCGAAAGTGGCCTGCCACAACAAATAATAAGGGTCAGAAGAGAAAATCATTGTAATAGGAAAAGACAAGACGTTTACCTTGAGGAGTGACTCATGTAAGCTAGCAAGTATCCCAGCTGAGTCGCTTATGGTCCTCCCTCTCATGACTTCGTGGCTCCTCGGGGAAGGCATGCCAGATGTGCCTTCGGAGCAGTAGAGAGGGAGGGGCTAGATACTGTGCTCTTCGAAGGGTACTATGGAGGGGCCCGGAATATCTTCCTCAATGCTGGAAGCTTCTCCGGAAGGATGACTCTCTTCCACAGCTCAACTGGCCGAGGCCCCAGAGACGCTGCTTTCTTAGCCGCCTAGGCCTTCTAGTGCAGATGTGAGCTTGTAAAGGGAGGTTCTGCTGATCCCGCCCGCTTGCTTCTAAGATTGTTGGGGGAGTCGACAGAGGCTTCAACCTCGTCCTGGTGCTCCGCCGCAGGAGATGGCACCCTTCGGTGGCGCTTCGAAAGAGGAATTTTATCCTCCTTCTCCTCCATGATCGTGGGAGACACCTGAGGTGCACGAGTCCTCCTCTTCCGGTGGGCAGGAGGAATTGATTGTCTCTCCTTGTCTTCCTCCCTGGGCATGACAAGCCTTCTTTGCCCCGCTTTTCCATCGGCTCTGTCGCCGACGGAAGAACCTCAGCTGCAAGTTCTTCATCATCACCTCCCGACCCAGTGGGAGCAGGGGAGGGATCAACTCCCTAGGCACCAGGCAGCTCCTACGTCTGCTCCGAGCCTTCAGAATGGTCGACCACCAGGGAGGAAGGAGTTGGAGGAGGGGTGAGAGCCTGTTCGTCTGCCATCTCCTATTTAAGGAGCATGCTCATTGCCTGGGACAACATGACGTTCTCTACAACACAAAAATAATGGAACATTAGTTAGAATCGACAAGTGTTTAACGAAATATTGAACTTACTAAGGCTATGGCTAAGGCCGGTGGCTTTGGAGCTAATCCCAGCCTGATACAGGATAGCCAAATAGGATCTGATGTTTGGCAGAGAGAATAGAACCCAGGGTTGGTCAGTTTGACCAAGGGATTAAACCAAATTGGACTTGAGGTTTGGTATATTTACCTGAATGTTGGAAGAAGTCTAGTCCGGATTAAGATGACTAGCAAAAGTTTGAGGAATCTTTCAAAATTAAAACTAGATGAATTATTTTGTGAGTCAAAGCTACATGAATAGACTAACACTAAAACAACCGAGAAGGATATTGCTTTGATTCCAGGTTCCTCAAAAGAAGCAAAGTTAAGGAGCAGAACCCAGGAAGAATATAAAAGTGAGTCTGACTTAAACTCAGATGATGAAGAACACCTAGTGAACTTGGTAAGAAAGATGATCACTAGGAAGAAGAAAAGGTTCTCCAAAACGGACATTCATAAGTTAATGAAGCCTTCTACAATAGAATCCAAAAGCAATATCACCTATTTTGGCTGCAATAAGAAAGGGCATTTCAAGTACGAATGCCCATACAAGAAGGAGGACCAACCCAAGAAAATGATAAAGAAGAAGGCCCTACAAGCAACTTGCGATGAGACCTCCTCAGATGACTCGGATGGAGAAACCTTGAAGAATTTTAGCTATCTTGTGCTGATGGCAATCAGACCTGAGTCAGAATCGGAGCAAGATAAAGAGTTAGAATACGAGTCGAGCCACAAGTCCACACTCTTTTCTAATGGCTCGACTAAGGTACAAGAATTATCAAATGCAAAGTTTTTTAAGATCATTTCTTGTTTAGATAGAAAATTGACTGTATCTGAATCCAGGATTGATCAACTCCTTAAAGAAAATCAGGACCTTAAGGAGCAAATTATTAACAGCAAATCAATTGAACAAAAGCAATCTAAAAAGTCTACTAAACTTGAAAATGAAAACTCCACCCTAAAAGGTGAAGTACAAAAACTAAAATGATTTACTAGAAACTTTCACAACAAGATCCAAGAACCTTGACCTAATTCTTAGATCTCAGAAGGGTGTTTACAACAAATCTAAGATAGGATACAAAACAAGATCGATCTAGAGATTTTTTGTTTGTTTTACCCACTCATGCAAGAATTCAAGAAAACGTGGGTCCCGAAAGCTTACCTAACAAAGCAAATAGAGCAAAACCAATATTATGTCCCTAAAAAGGACATCCACAATATTAGCCCTAAACACCCTACCTACAATTCAGGACAAGACACCAAATTAGTTGGATCCTCAAAATCAGCCCTTTCTTGTTAGGATAATTAGGACTAGACTTGAATGTTAATTTAACACTTGTTCTACTTAATAACAGGGTGAGGGTGAGATGATAGTACGCTAAGAAAGTTGGTCTAAGAAGTTAGGTAGGGTAAGATATACCCTATTTGTTCTTTTTAGCTCAGTAGAACTAGCCAAAACTACCTCGACACATCCTAGACTAGTTAGACTAGGGTTTCTCAAAGAGTAAGTTAAAAGTATAATTTCTTTAAAAGACTTTGTCTAGAAAAGGGTCGTTGCTCCAATAACCACGAAGGCTCCTGTGCCTCGATAAGACCTAGAAGCCAAATTTTGAAATGTGCTTTTAAATTACTACTTGTTAAACCTGAATCTAACAAAAGGTCAAATTATCTATTCTAAATCAACTCAATTCATCTCACAAAATTATAGGATTACCTTGGTTGATAACGATAGACCAGGTGAGATGATTAAGGACAACAAAATCAGAATTCTTGTTTGCTTCTATTTTGATTTAACTTTAACTTAATTAAAATTCTACTTTAATTCAACTTTAACATAATAAAAATTTTACTTTCACTTAATTAAAATTCTACTTTAATTCAACTTTAACTTAATTAAAATTCTATTTTAAGTTAATAAAGTTCTAGTATAACTTAAATAAAATTATACATTAATTAATTAAAATTCTACATTAACTTAATTAAAATTCTACTTTTATTCAATTTTAACCTTAATTAAAATTTTACCTTAATCTCTTTTAATTTCAAATTTTAACTTTATTTTTTTCAAAAGTTAACTTCATTTTTTTAAAAAATTAACTTCATTTTTTTAATGTCAAAATTTAACATTTTTTTAAATTTAACCTCATTTCATTTACTTAAAAATAATTTTTAATTTAACATTAATTTTTTTTAAAAATAATTTCAAAAGTTAACTTTAATCGTCCTTTGTTTTACTTTAAATTTTTTTAACTTTAATCATTTTTTAAAAACAAAAATTCTTTTTCAAAAGCTAACTTCCTTTTCTTTAAGCCTTGAACTTTGATTTTAACCTTAAATTTTTTTTTTCAATTTTAAACCCTTTAAAATCTCTTAACCTTAATTTGTTTTAATTTTTTTTAACTTCAAAACCATTTAAATTTCGTAACTTTAATTACATGTTTTAATTAATTTGTTTTCAACTTTAAAACAGTTAAAACTTAATTATTTTTCCAAAATCATTAACCTTAACCTTAAATTCAACTTTAAAAAAACCTTAAATTCAACTTTAATTCATTTTCGAATGTTTATCTCTAAAATTGAAAACTTTAAATATCTCATTTTAACTTTAACTCTATACTCCGACTAGGTCAAACTTTCATTTGACACTTACATTAGCCTAACCCTAACTCTCTCCTACCTAACTGTAGGAAATCAAATGGATATTAGATAGTGGGTGCTCTAGACACATGATTGGAGATCATACCAAATTTGCAAAGCTAAAGTACAGAAGCCTAGGAATTGTTGCTTTTGGAAACAACGATAAATTTAAGATAATTGGCATAGGTAATATTGAACTTTCTGATATCATTATTAAAAGAATACTACGACTTGCTTATTCACATTTTAGAAAATTATCTAAATTAAATGACTTAGTTAAAGGCTTACCAAAATTACCTAATCTTGAGTCAACAATCTGTAATGCTTGCCAACAAGGAAAACAAACCAAATCAACTCACAAACCAATTAATCAAATACAAACTAATTCAATACTTAAACTAATTCACTTAGACCTATTTGACTCACATGGGATTAAGTATATAAATGGAAGTCTTTATTGTCTAGTAGTCATTGATGACTATTCAAGATTTACTTGGGTTAAATTCTTAAAAAATAAAGATGAAACTTTTAAAATTTTTAACCACTTTTGCAAACAAACAAAAAATGAAAAGGGGTAAAAATTAAAAGAATTAGGAGTGATAATGGAGGTGAATTTAAAAATAAAAAATTTAACCAATTTTGCTTAGAAAATGGATATCACCATGAATTCTCTTGTACTAAAACATGCTAATAGAATAGAATTGTTGAAAAGAAAAATAGAACCCTACAAGAATCTACAAGTACAATGATTAATGAATATGACTCACCTAAATACCTCTCGACTGAGGCTGTTAGTACAACCTGTTACGTTCAAAATAGAACAACTCTAAATAACAATCTTAGAAAAATATCTTTTGAAATTTATTACAATAAACTATGTAATATTAAACATTTCAAAGTTTTTGGATTTAAAGTTTATATCTTAAATACAAGAGAATACATAGGAAAATTCACTTCTAAGGTTGAAAATGGAATTTTTGTAGGATACTCACTTACTAGTAGAGCCTATAGAGTTTACAATAAAATCACCTTAAGAATTGACGAAACAACCAATATTAAATTTGATGAATGTAACTCTAAGGACTCTAATCAAACCCAATATAAACCAATTGACTTTATTAGGTCAAGTACTGATTATTTAGATCCAAGTCAAATAGAAAACCAAGAAGATGAATTAATTAAGGCAAATCAAAACCAACAAAGATAAAGATCCACACATATTAGTTTAGCTCACCCGACTGATCAAATAATAGGTGATCTAGACCTAAGGGTTCAAACTAGATCTGCTTTTAGAAACCTAAGTTAAATTGCCTTAATTTCTAAAATTGAACCCAAAACTATAAAAGAATCCTTGCTTGACGCTGATTGGATTATTACTATACAGGAAGAATTAGCTCAATTTGAACGTAATAGTATTTGGGATTTAATACCTTTACCCAAAGACAAAAAATTTATTGAAACAAAATGGGTAATTAGGAATAAACTAAATGAACAAGGTAAAACTATTAGGAATAAGGCCAGATTAGTGGCTAAGGGTTTTAGACAAATAGAAGGACTTGACTATGATGAAACCTATGCTCTAGTAGCTAAGCTTGAATCCATTCGATTGCTTTTGAGTTATGCAACCCATAAAGGATTCAAACTTTATCAAATGGATGTTAAGTCAGCCTTCTTAAATGACCTAATTAAGGAAGAGGTCTATGTTGGGCAACCACCTAGCATTGAGAGTCTAGAACACTCTGACTATGTTTATAAACTTAAAAAGGTATTATATGGACTAAAACAAGCCCATAACGTTTGATATGAAAGACTAACCAATTACCTAGTATCAAAAGGATTTAACCAAGGTCGAGTTGACTCAACTTTATTTGTAAAAACCTTAAAATCTGACATTTTCATAACCTAAGTTTATGTAGATGATATAGTCTTTGGATCCACGAACTCAGACTTTTTACAAGAATTTACTAATTTAATGGAACAAGAATTCGAAATGAGTTTAGTAGGACAACTAACCATCTTCTTAGGCTTGCAAATTAAACAAACAAATGAAGGAAGCTTTGTTTATCAACAAAAATACACTAAGGAATTACTTAGAAAATTTGGAATGCAAAATACTAAAGAAATTAAAACACCCATGGCTACAAATCAAACTCTAGATAATGACCCAAATGGTAAACCAGTTGACCTCAAATATTATATGAGTGTCATAGGTAGCTTACTATATCTAACTACAAGCAAACTTAATATTTTATTATAGTTAGCATGTATGCCAGATATTAAACCTATTCAAAAGAATCTCACTTAACCCAAGTTAAAAGAATTTTTGGATATCATAAAGGCATACTTAATATAGGAATGTAGTACCATAGAACAACCCACTTTGGCCTTATTGGATTTTCTGACTCAGACTATGTCGGTTGTAAGTTAGATAGAAAAAGTATAAGTGGGGGATGTCAACTCCTAGGACCATCACTTGTTAGCTGATTTAGTAGAAAATAGCACTGTGTTGCCTTATCTACTACTAAAGCAAAATATATAGTTATGGGTGTGTGTGTAAATCAATTATTGTGGATGATGCACACTTCAAAAGATTTTAACCTAGATTTTAATAAAGTAAAAATATTTATTGATAATTTCAGATCAATCAACCTAACAAAAAATTTAGTACATTATTCAAGAACAAAACATATTGAAATTAAGCATCACTTTGTTAGAGATCATATAGCTAAAGGTGAAGTTAAGCTTAACCATGTTGAATCCCAGTCTAATCTAGTAGACATATTCACTAAAACTACTTCCAGAATTTGAATTTAGTAACTTAAGAAGACAAATTGAAATATGTGTTATAGACTAGGATCCCACTGCTTACTTAGAACTCGTAAATTGTATTTCAAATTCTAACTCAGTTTTTACTTAGTTTTTCAAAATTTTATTAGTTTTAAAAAAAAAAACTAGTTTTGCTTTTAAATTTTCACTTTCAAAATTGATTATATGTTTGAAAAATTGATAATACAGACTTAGCCTAGGCTTGACCCCTAGAACAGAATGAACCTATAGCTCTAGGTAGCCCGCATCTTATAAATCACATTAAGGTATACTTGTTTGTGATTGTAAAACACATAGAATAATCTGAGATGCATAGGACTTTATCGGGACTTCAGAATGCTTATATCAGTGTATCACAACAAGTCAGGGCACTAAATACAAATATTATAATAATCAAGTTAAGTACTTTTGGCAAGTAAACACTTAACTTGACCAACCAAGTAAAGACTACTATCCTATGCATAGCTAGTTAGTAACTAATGATTGGACATGTAATTAAGGACATGCAATTAATTAATTCAGGGGGTGCATTAAGAATAAAATCAACTTTATTTGAAATTCTTGTTTCCTTATTTGAATTTTATATTTTTGATTTCTTAATATGTTTTGAAAGATATAATGTATACTCCCTTTTAAAAATCATCCTAGTAGTGTTCAAATTAGTTCATTTATAAATCATATGTAAAAGTCATTTTCTTGCTTAAACACATTTTGAATCTTTTTCATTAACTTATTTTTGAAATCTACTTGGAAAGTAAGCCTCCTTACAATATTTTAACTTTTTGAAATTTTTTTCCATTTTAGGATTGTTGCGTAAAGTTAATTTTGAAAATTAATTTTTCGAAACCCATTTATTTCTAATAGAAATTTATTTTGACTTGAATATACTTTCATTTATGATTGAAATATTATCACTCATGAAAAGTTTTACTTAGATTTGTTTCTTTTCAAAAACTATCCTTTCACTATCTTGAAAAATCTTCTTCTTCTTTTTTTGTAAAATGTTATACCTTCACATTTTTGTTAAAAACTACTCTTAGAAAATTATATTTATAAATCTTGTTTTTAACATGTTTAAGAAATTTTATAAACAAGATATACGGTTACTTGAAAACAAAAATGATAGATAACGTGAATTTTCAACGTGAAATCCAACGTGAATGACGTGGCATCCCAATTGCAGCGATCCTCGACGGGTTCACCGTGCCCCCTAAGTTATAGTTTTGTTCGGGGCGACGGCCGGAGGCCGCCGTTAGTGTCCAAGAGACAATCGGATGTGTACACAAAAAGTGTCACGTCATTCATTTTGAGTTTCACGTTATAATTTCACGTTCTCTATCATAGCTCACCTGAAAATTATTGCTTAACTTAGCATTGAAAACTCATTTTCTGTTAACACCTCATGTTGACTTCAAAATATTCATCTTCGAAATTTACATCTCTTTTGAGCCTTAAAATTTAGTCTTTTTAAGGGGATACTTTGACCAATATTATTTTTACTAGTTTAGTTTTTCTTAAAATAATTTTACTCATATTTTTTTAAGACTGTTTCACTTATGAATATTGAACTTACCTTTATATACCTTAAAAATCATCATATTTTAGATCTCCCCTTAATTAAAATGTTGCCAATTAGTCACTATCCTTATTTTTTCTTACAATACAAGGTTGATTGTGTCACTTGTTTTAAATGATGAATTATTGTGTATTTATATTGATGAATGCCAAAGGGGGAGGGTTAAGGATTACAAGCTAGAAAAAGCCAAAAAATTAAAAATACTTGAAGACAAACCTAATTTTAGTGCATCTCATAACCTTACTATTATTGTTGCTATTTATTTTCTAACTTTAACCCAGGTTGTCATTGCATCAAAAAGGGGAAGATTGTTAGTGCAGTTTGCACTAATGGTCAAACTCAGATTTTGATGAATGACAAATAGGTTAAAGTTAGGTTACCAAGTGTATATGACTGAAAAGCTTAGAACCTGACATCAGGCCGAAGTCTAGGGTAGTGGAGTCTTGGCTAAAGTCCAAGGTGGTGGAGTCTTTGCAAAAAGGACAGTTGGGTTCAAGAGGCAGACTACAGGCCGAAGTCCAGGGTGATTGAGTCCTAGCAAAAGTCCAAGTTAGTGGAGACTTGGTAAAAGTCCTGGTGGGTTAAAGAGTTGAGTAAATCTACACAAGGTAAGTGAGGTAAGTCACTAGAGGAGTAAATTCTGATAAGGACGAGTCCCAATTGGGACTTTAAGTGCAGTCCAACTTAGAACCATTTCAAATCTCTAAGTTGAGACCTTTGACTAGGTCTTGGTATTGGAAAGATAGAGTCTATTTAATACTCATGCCATTTAGTCCATATTGTATGTTTACTAATCTTATTTTGCAGGGTATACTTTTGGACTAATATAGTTTGTAGGGTTTTTTTTGCAAAAGTTCCCTTGGATGATAGTGCCCGAGGCACCCTAGTTTGAACTGGAGGCACCTCAGGTGGTTGAGTGCAGCTCCGTATAGTTTGCACTGAAGTTGAGAATTCAACGAACTGAGACACCTTAGTTTGGTTCCAAGTGCCTCAGTTGGGAACTAAGGTGCCTCACTTGGGATCTGAGCCACCTTCCAAAGGATAAGCAGCGAGAGCAACGGCTTCGGATCGGGATCAAATTCGTCTGATCTGAGGCACCTCAATTGGGAACTGAGGAGCCTTAGATACCATTTATAAGGGTGGCTTGCCAAGAGCTCAAGACAAGTATATACTTTACATCTTTCAAGCTTGTGCGCTCTTCCTGCTACTTCCTCTTCTTCTAATTGCGGCCCCGCTTCGACACGACTATGTCCAACCACTGCTAGAAGATCAACGATAACACATGAGCCGATTGAAATTCTACATCTGTGTTGGGTAACGTTGTTACTTACTTGTACTTAAATTATATCAAGTAAGAAGTGTAGGGTTGTTATACTTCCTGCTCATCTTTTTGTACTCGATAACTCTACCAGGAGTTTACCGGTATAGGGTATTAGTGGATTGCCCATTGAAAAGGTCCAAGGGACCTAGGCCTTGCAGTAGGAGTCGCCGAAGGCTCTGAAGCAAGTAAAATTGACTTGTATTCTTGTATTATTTTTTCGTTATTTATCGTTGCGCACTCACGTTTTCTTTAATTCGAAAAAGCAAAATGTTTTTAAAGACATGTGATTCACCCCCCCCCCCCAACTCTCACATGCAACGGTCCTACAGACTTAACTAAGTTACCTCAATTAGATTGAGAACTTAGAGACATATCCTAAAAGTTAGGAAAGTTAGGTTAAAGAACAATTATACCAAGTCTTGGGCGATTAGCCAAAGCTAAATCAAGATGATGTATAATGTAGATCTTTACCTTTTGTTCACAAGAGTTGCATAAGATATAATTGGTAAACCTTAGTGATGGACCCAATAACTAGTGTCATGAATGAGTCTCAAATTTAAATATTTATAAATTGAAAACCCTAGCTCACAAAATTAAAATGTAGTATAGGGGCATCAAGTTGTATTTTTTCAAGGACTAGTTAAGAGTGTTTAATTCAAGCTTGAATGTTGTTGTCGTTTGATAATTTGGGTTTTCTAGTAAATGGGGGTTTTTGCGATAAGGAAATAACAGTATGAAATAGAATGAACTTAGCTAAAGCATGGAATGAATTAGGAAATTGCAAGAACTACTCTTAACCTATTTGACAACTGAGCAATTAAATGCAAAACTATGGAATTGAAATTTAATATCTAATTGCAAGAAACTAATGGTAGGAAACTAATTGCAGGATAGTATAACTAAAACAAAGTAAGCTGAAGTAAAGTAAGCAAAGTAAGCAAGGTAAGCCAAAGTAAGCTAATTGAAGTGTAGATTGATTCAAACCGAAGCAACTTGAAGAAATACATGTTTAAAACCAAAACTATCCTAAATTGAACATCAAATTAGTTCATTGTTCAAGACTTCCCTTTGCCGTCACACAAAGGTTGAGCTAGAAACCCTCTGAACTCAAAAACCAATGAAGATAAACTCCCTCGATCAGTTTTGCTGTGAATTGGTGTGAACTGCTCTTCCTGATCGGTCACGGGACCGATCAGGACCTCTTCTGATCGGATTGGGGACCGATCAGAAGCGCCTCTATCCGATCGTGGTGAACGATCAGTAGCTGAAAAACTGTCCCCGATCTCTGCCTTCTCAATTGGCTGGATGGCGATCAAACCCAAAAACCATCAAAACGCCTTTGAGAACCCCTCTCAAGCTTCGACAGCTCCGAATGATGGAAACCAGCGATCAGCAAGGATCGATCGGCAGGCACAGCAGCTCCGGCAAAACTCCCACCGTAGCTCCTTCAGCTGCGAGATTTGGATGCAAACTAAATAGAGAAAATTACCTCGATGATTCAAAACCTCGAGAACAAAACAAATCTGATGTTGGTCGCACGATCGAAGAAGAACAGATGAAGAAAAATGTAGAACAGGAAGAACTGGAAAACAGATCTCGCAATCTGGCGACGACGCGATCTGGGGAGGAGAAGTCTGTTTTATTAGTTAGCAAAGAATGGCTGTGATCGTTCTGGCCTCATCCGACAGCTGGATCATCTCAGATCTGAACCAAACTTCCCAGATCTCCATCAATGGCTCTGATCTACTTCTCCTTGGCTTGAATCAATCAGATCTGTGACGGATGGCTCAGATTGCCCTGATCTTTGAATGGACGGCTTAGACTCTCTTAAGCTTGATCCAACGGCTGGATGATCTTTGATTTGGACCAAAACTTCAGATCTTGATCTATGGTCTTGATTAACTCTATCTTGAACTCGGATTGACTAGAAGTTGACATATGGCTCAGATCACTCCGTTCCTTGATCGGACGACCCACATTGATCCATCTCTTGATCCCTTTGATCAAAGCCAATTCTGAACTCAAGTTTGACCCAATCTGATCTAGGTCTATGATCATTCAAGCCTACAAAATTAGATTCAAATTTTAGTGCCAAAATACCTCAAATATACAAAGATTTGAATCAAAAGCTAAAATAGAGGTAATTCATGAAACCTAATGTAAATGCAAACTTAAGCATATAAAAGTGGATCAAAACATTGATTTGAGAGCCTAAAATGATTAACAAAATGGTAGTTATCAACTCCCCCACACTTACTCTTGGGCGTCTCGCACAATTAACTAGTAAACTAATAATGTATCCCCCTAGATTATTTTCAATCATAGTTAGAAGCAATTGAAAGAAAATTACCTAGGGTTTTCAATTCTCAAAAATCTAAACTCAATGGACTAGTATCTTGTCCTTAAATCAACAACTTAGTATACTTCATCCTTCATGACTCATTGGGATGAACTAAACACACAAAGCCTCTCAAGGAAAATTTCAAGGTGGCTCTCTTCTAAGTTCTAAGTTTTGATGAAAGTGGAGCTCACTCAAACACAATCATGGTTCTTGCACTACCATAAACTTGCTTATGCTCTACTCTCCACCATCATTCTTGACTTGGTTCCACACCTAAAAAGGCTTATTCAAACAAGTTTAGGAGATATGGAATGACAAAATGAAATGGAAAATGAAATAGAAGTTTAATGAACTTTGACACTAAAGAATCATAATAAAGAAAGTAAAGAAATATTGCATAATAAGGAAATATGGAAAAGAAATATGGCATGATAAGAAAATATGGAAAAAGTAGAGAAAGTGGAAGACTTGGATACTCAAGAATGCATCTAGAGGAACTTTGCCCTTTTCTTCGTGTATTATTTTGCATGTATCAGAGTTGTGGTGGAGCAGGGACTTAGGAAATTCACTGAATTCAATGTGGCAAGGTTCTGTTTCTGTGCCAACTCTACTCATCGGTCAAGGGACCGATCAGTGTTGTCTCTGATCGGATTGGAATGCTTCTGACTAGACTGGACTGCTTCTGATCGGTCGGAGTGACCGATCAGACACCTCCCTGATCGGTCTGAAGACCGATCAGGTTCTGATCAGTATCTGAATTAAGCAGACTTCTGAATTGTTTCTGCCGAGATTTCAATCTTCTAATCAATAACTCACTCTTACGTTCAACTAGCTTCTTGTTCACAATTTCAAATTCAGAAATCTAACCCATCACTTACTTCCACTTCATATTTCTTTTCTCTTTTTTTTTCTTCTTAGCTGCTGTTCTGTTTTTACAGCCAAAATTTTCTTTTCTTCTTCTTACAGTGCCTAGCTGAGTTTTCTGATTTCTAGCATGAATTTTGCAGCTTCAATTCAGCCAATTCACAGATATTTGGACTACTTCTTGGATTGCATAGCTAAGTCTGCTATAGATGAGTTTAAAAATTTGATACAAACATCATTGTAGCTGTTTTCTGACCATACATTTCAGCAATTTTGTGTAACCAATTCAGCATCCAATTCAACTTCAAATTCGGCTTCATTCCTTGGCACACCATCACAGATTCTGGGTTTATACAGAAATGTTTAGTTGTTTCCTCTCAATTCCAATTCACTACTATCATTTTTTTTCTTCTTTCTTTATTTTGGATTGCATCTTTGATACTTCCTTCATTCCAATTTCTTTTCCACTTAATTCTTCATCTTGAGCACAGATTTTCCTTCTTTTTCTTTTCTTTACAGCAGTGAAAATAAGCCTTCACTTCCCTTCACTAATCAATTCATTGCCACCCAACTTGATACAAAACTCCTTCAAGTTGGCACACTTTTCTTATATGTTGCCAATGCTTGATTGTCCTTAATATTTGATAGAATGCTTGCATCCTCCCCCACACTTAAACTTTTGTCCGTCTCGGGCAAAGTAACATCAAGAAACATCAAAGTACCCAAGTCCATGGAAAAGATTATGATGAACATGAAAATTAGGGAAGAAAAATAGAATATAGAGTAGATCAACAAACAATATTGCAAAAATTGAAATGAGAAAGGAAACAAAGTGATTCACCTCTATAAATATGGTCCAATCATAGAAATATAGTTTTGAAAGAACCTAAGCAAGTTCTAGAGTACAATCACATGTGTGTATCACAAAAATTAGGCCAAATCCTCACTAGGTAGAAAGAATTCATCTCAACTCATCAATCTAGAGTCCATAACTAAGTAGTACTCAAGTATCCAAGAATTTTCATCCATTGGCTCAAATCCTAAGTTTTAACAACCAAATTTAATTTGCTTTCAAGAGATTCTAAAATGATATAGAGAAAACCTAGAGGGATATATTTATTCCTAATCATGCAAGAAATAAGGTGGCAAGAAGAATAACATGGTATCTACAATGACTTTTATTCATTCTACTCTACCTAAGCATTTATTAGCAAGAACTCATTTTAAAAGAAAATTTTACTTCTAGAAAACATAAAAATGATACATGCAATGAAATAAAATGCAAGAAGGAGCAAACTCCCCTTTATTCCTTGCGGTTGGAGTCGATTAAGGAGTAGCCTCCATCCTGGTAGTGGTGGGGTTTGGGTAGTCGAGAGAGCTATCCTCACGTGATCAATATCATAATGCACTACTCCCTCTCTCATCAATTTTGCATAGGTATGTTCCGGTGGTCAAAGGTGATTAAGATACAAAATCCACTTTAGAGGTGAAGTGCTACGAGTCAAAGTAAGATCAACTCCTCCCTCTTGATGCTTTTTGGAAGTCCTTCCAGGAGGTTGGAGTCTATTTAGTTGGAGCACCCACTTCAGAAGTCTACGGCGCCCTGCAAAACCATGAAATACCTCCCTCACGCGTGCAGAGTAAGAAAGAAATGAAATACAATCAGTCTCTATATAAAATATATCCAGAAATGCATCACAGCCAATAAAATCAACCTTAGGTACCTCTATGGATTTTTCACAATCAGTTTCTACATAGGATGTATCAAGAAATGCATCACAACCAACAAAATCAATCATAGGTACCTTTATGAATTTTTCACAATCAGCTTCTACATAGGATGTATCATGAAATGCATCACATCCAACAAAATCAACCTTGGGTACCTCTATGAATTTTTCTAAACAATTAGGAAAAATGCTTACCTTGTCATGATGAAAAATACCTGGAGGTTCTACAAGAGTAGATGTAACTATGGCCTCCTCCTGGTCATGTAGAGGCTCCACTTCAATCTCAGGTTCTGGTGGACATTCAACTAAGAGAGGTGATTCTTGGGTTCTTGCTTTCACCATGCAAGTTCCTACACTTTCATACTTATCCTCTGAATCTTCTGACATGTCAATCAAAATTGGTGATCCCTGGGGCTCAGTGCAATCCCCTATACCTATAGAATCATCTCCAACGCATGTGTAACGCCCCAAAATTTCCATCTCAAGTCCTTAACGTCCTTAAAATTAGTTAAAAATACTTTAGGAATATTCTAGATATTTTTAGAAATTTTTAGAATATTTTTATGGATTTTTCTGAGTCCGTTTAGTATTTTAAAAAAAAGGAAAAACTTTAAAGGGCAGCAGGGGGTTCGAACTCGCGACCTCCGGAAGAGCCAGCCCTTAAGGGCGCGTGCGTGACCGGCTGGGCTAGGGTATCAAGCACAACAAAAGGTGGAGAGAAATATATTTATAGAGTAGTTACGTTTTTTTTCATAAAGATAGTACAAATAGATAAGTTAAGAGAGGAAATTGGATTTTTGGTTTTCTCTCTTCCTCACCCTAGCCGCGCGACGCACGGGAATCCTCCCCCCTCTCACGCACGCACGCCAACACCAAGCTCTTCCCTCCTCTCTTCCAAGGGGCGCCGGCCAAGGAGGGATCAAAGAGAGCGGAGCGTTGAGTTCGTCTCGACGAGGAGAACGCGTAGGCGCGAAGAAATCTCCGAGACTCCGAGTTTCTCCAGAACACCCAACGCCAATTTCGGTCGTAAGTCCAAGATATCAATGTAAGTACTGCTCACCTGCAGTAAGAGGCGGTTTTCCCGCAAGAATTTCCCTCGAAAGTTTTAGAAGAGATATTTCCTTTTTGTTTAAGATTTTGCATGTGATCTTAGTTCATTATATGCTTGTATAAGTTAATTAAGTACCCTATATGAGGTTAGGGGCTAAGAAAAGTTATGAGAAAAGAAAAGAGAAGATAAAGATAAGAAAAGAAAAGGCTAAGGCCTTAAGAAATCCCCAAAAGTCAAGACTTAGGGATTTAGGCACACAAGGGGCTCGTTAAAATGCCAAGGCATTTAAAGATAAGAAAGAAAAGAAAGAAAAGCTATTTTATTTTCTAAGGCTAGTACCCGGCGTCCAAGGGCGTCGTTAAAGAAATCCAGGTGTCCAATTCCAAGGTCTTGGCCCTGGTAGACCAAGGTCTGCTCTATTAGGATTGGTGGCTCGCTACCCCAACCCTTTAGGGAACGCGCATAAGATGGTACTTACGTCTTAAGTGGATCCAAGTGAGATATTATTTTCAAGTATATGCTTTAGCAAAGTTTTCTAAAGTTTAAAGAAGTTTTCTAAAAGTTAAAGAAAGATTTAAAGTTAAAGAATTGCTAAAGTTCAAGTTAAGCCAAGAACAAGTAAGTTGAGACTTATTAATGCTTGAGTATACATGGTTTAGTTTTCTTTTAAGCATAAGAATATCTCATGTGATTTCACATTGTTTAAAAAGCATGTTTGCACATTTTCGAGATTTTGTGAGCTAGATAGTACTTACTAAGCTTTTGCTTATTAGTTGGATTTCCTCTTACTGCAGGTAAAGGTAAAGGCAAGCAATTCTGAAGGAAGGCGACAAGGCGGTGCTGAGTGACGTGTGTGTGGTGGCTGACCTTGGAGAGGTCCTTGGGACAAGATGAATGAAGGACTTATAGTGCATTTATTATAAAGTCTTAGTTTAAGTTAGATCATATAGCATTGATCCAAGTATTTGCGTTTCAGATATTTTGCATGTCATAAAACCATGAGTAAAGATTCCATGTCATTTTATTTAGCATACATATCCTTATGATTGCCTTGGATGAGTATGAGTGTGAGTAGTTTTGAATATTGATACTTGATGGAGCTAATTGATGCATGTGCCAAGATATTGGTAGTTCCCCTTTGAATCAAGTTTTATTGCTTAAACATGCTTAGAAAAGTTGCATACACATTCAACAATGCTTTAGAAATGTTTAGAACATGTGTTTTGGTGTTATGAATGCATAGGAGTGAAGTTTGGTACAAAACTCTAGTTTAAAGTTCATATAGATTTTCATAGCTTAATTACTTCCGTAAAAGTCCTAATTTCAAGTTTATGAAGTTGTTTGGATTGGCTAAAATGTTTAGGAAACTAGTATAGAGTATAGAAATGGTGTTGTGTCTTTGTATGGCTTGAAACTATAAGTTTGGTGGACCGTTGAGACAAGGTTTCGAATCTGAATTTCAGATTTTCAGGCGTGCCAGTCGACTGGTTCAGTATCAGTCGACTGCCCTATCGAACAGTAGCTTCTATTCGATGCATCAGTCGACTGCCAAGAGGCCAGTCGACTAGTGCCGCGCCCAGAAACTTTCTGTGGCTGATACCAGTCCACTGATTAGATCGCAGTCGACTGGTACCAATGCAGAGAAGTGCTACAGATGAAAAGAAGTGTGACATTGTATCATGCATGACTATTAGAGTTAGAATATCATCCCTAGATGGATTTAAAAGAAGAGTAAAGAAGTTCCGCATTATTAGTCGTGCATTAGAGTCAAGAAGTAGAGAAAGTAACGATCCGTCTAAGGTAGAGAAGGCGGGTCGCTACAGGATGTATCATGAAATGCATCACATCCAACAAAATCAACCTTGGGTACCTCTATGAATTTTTCTAAACAATTAGGAAAAATGCTTACCTTGTCATGATGAAAAATACCTGGAGGTTCTACAAGAGTAGATGTAACTATGGCCTCCTCCTGGTCATGTAGAGGCTCCACTTCAATCTCAGGTTCTGGTGGACATTCAACTAAGAGAGGTGATTCTTGGGTTCTTGCTTTCACCATGCAAGTTCCTACACTTTCATACTTATCCTCTAAATCTTCTGACATGTCAATCAAAATTGGTGATCCCTGGGGCTCAGTGCAATCCCCTATATGTTGGATCGAGAAAGACCGATAGAGGGGGGGTGAATATCGGAAAATGTTCGGATTTAACAGAAAGAGCAGTTACGCAGCGGAATAAAATCAAACAACGCAAACACCAGTAGTTTACTTGGTTCGGAGCCTGGGTCGACTCCTACTCCGAGGCCCACGGTCGTTGACCGTTTACTTTGGGCAATTCTATAATGCGCAAAATGGTTACAGAGTAAGATTACAAAAATGACTGTAAATAGAAAGTTACACTCTGTTTTACCAACTCCCGGTGTAGATCGAGTTTCGGTGCAGCGGGAGGTTGACGGCGCTTCGTTCTTGAGTCGGGAAGTTTCCGGAGCAGAGCGCGATCGTCAGAGCGTTTGGATGCGTTGAATGAAAGCAGTGTTGAAGCTCGGGGTCGAGGGGTGCTATTTATAGCACCTAGGGGCGCCCTGGTCGTCGAGGGCGCCCTGCCACGTGTCACCCGATCCGTGCTTCGCTTGGTCAAGAGTTATCGCACCGGAATAGGGATGAGGTTTGACCTCTGGGGCGCCCTGGTCGCTAAGGGCACCTTGGTTGACCCGGTCTTCTCGGCTGGATTGAGTTGAAGCTTCGCGGAGAGAGCTGGAGGCGCCTTGGCTGCTGAAGGCGCCTTGGCTGCTGAAGGCGCCTTCGCTGCTGAGGGCGCCTTGCCCAGTAAGCAGCTGAAGCCTATTTTGCTTCGCTTGGTTCTGGTTCACCATGAGGGCGCCCTGGACACTTAGGGCGCCTTACTCAGCTGTTGCCTCACTCCTTTGAGGCTCTCTGAGTTGCAGACACACGTCCCTTTGGTCCTGCATCAAGGGTTAGTCCAAAACACAACAAAACAATAATTTTATACAGCCTTAGCTGTCTTGGTTCTGACTTTGGGTCTCCAAAATGGAGCCCTAGGTCGAACCGACGCCTAATGTTCCCTCAAGGGGAACGCGTCCTCACCTACTCCTCTCGGGAGAATTTACCTGGTGCCAACCGGGTCCTCCAGTTGGACTTTTGCCCAGCAGCCCTTCACCAGGTCTTGAGTTTCGCCCAGCAGCCCTTCGCCAGGACTTGGTTTTTGCCTTGCAGCCCTTCGCCAGGACTTGGTTTTCGCCTAGCAGCCCTTCGCCAGGACTTGGTTTTTGCCTAGCAGCCCTTCGCCAGGACTTGGTTTTCGCCTAGCAGCCCTTCGCCAGGACTTGGTTTTTGCCTAGCAGCCCTTCGCCAGGACTTGGTTTTCGCCTAGCAGCCCTTCGCCAGGACTTGGTTTTTGCCTAGCAGCCCTTCGCCAGGACTTGGTTTTCGCCTAGCAGCCCTTCGCCAGGACTTGGTTTTTGCCTAGCAGCCCTTCGCCAGGACTTGGTTTTCGCCTAGCAGCCCTTCGCCAGGACTTGGTTTTTGCCCAGCAACCCTTCGCCAGGACTTGGTTTCCTGACAGCCCATCGTCAGGTGCCTAGCAGCCCTTCGCTAGGACTTTGTTTCCTGCACTCTCAAGCAGCATTGTTAGATACCAAACAACCCTTAACTTTGAATCCTTTGCCAATATCAAAACAAGGTTCGATCTGGTGCTCCCTGCACCAACAATCTCCCCCTTTTTGATTATGGCAACACAATTCAAAGTTAAGGAAAAAATTACAACAGTTAAGAGCATAAAGTAAGCAGTGAAGCATAACTGAAGCATAACTGTAGAGTTGAGAAAAAAAATTCGCATAACTGTAGAGTTGAGAAAAAAAATTCTTTATTTTTCATAAAACCCTGAATACTTATGTTATAAACTACTTAAAATACTTATCTTTGACCTTTCCTCCCCCTTTGACATATATCAAAAGCATACATGGGTTAGCAAGGTTTCTAATGGGGAGTTTTGAGTTCTACCAAAAATAGGTTTTTGACAAAGTATTTTTCAAAAAAAAGAGCAAAAGTATTTGTATCCATAGACACTTTTGAAAAGCAAGCTTAAACTTTGTTAAAAACCCTTTTTCTCAGACAAATTTTGATTACTAAGGAAAATTTTATTTAAACAACATGCACTAAAAATAACTTCGAACCACTTAGAAATGCTTAAAATTTTGAAATAGCTTAAAAATAAAATTCCCTTTCTCTCCCCCTTAATGTAAAACTCTTCTCCTTATGTTTTAGACCATTTTTAAGTCTAATATAAAAATATTTTGAGAGAAGTTTTAAGGAGAGCGTTTGTGTATCAGAGCCTATGAGTTTTGAAAGCATGAAAATACTTAGTATAATTCTTGAAAGTATAGCAAAAAGTTTTAAATTGCACCAACAAAACTTTATTTGGAAAAGTATTGAAAAGATACTTTATATTTGTAGGCCAATTTTTTAGAAAATTCACGCACTTAGAACAATATTGCCTTGAAAAATATTTATACTTTTGAAAACATTATTGCAGTACTTTTTGACAGATATTATGTATTTTTGAAGATATAAGTGCTTTTGAATCTTCAAAAGTGCTTTTGAAATAAATATTATGCATTTTTGAAAAATCTAAGTACTTTTGAAATAAATTAAGATTTGAAACACATAAGTACTTTTAAAAAAGTATTTAGACTTTGAAAGATATAAGTAATTTTGAAAAGAATTAGACTTTGAAAAGTATAAGTAATTTTTGAAAAGAATTAGACTTTGAAAAGTATTAGTAATTTTTGAAAAGAATTATGCATTTTGAACACAAAATGTTTTACTTGACTAGGTTTCTTTTCCAGTCTAACACAATCCTAGGAAACCTTGTTGACTACAAGGACATTTTCCTAAGTGTCCTGGAAAATTTTCTCCAACCCAAGTAAATATTATAAAATTAATTTCATAAGCCACAAGAATTTTGTAAAATAATAGTATTTTGACAGAAAAATTATTTAAGTTTTCAAAAGGATTTTGAACTTGCAGTGCATGAAAATATATAATTTTGAAAATGTTCAATAATTCTTTTAATTTCATCTCCCCCTAAACTTGACCCAGTCCTAGGAAGCTTGTTGACTACAAGCGATCTTCCTCTGAGTTTTAGGGTTTGATTTAAATTATAAGAATTATCTAATAACTTCAAAACAAATAATTACCAAAAAAAATTTTTAGAAATTCTTCTTTTGAATCAAACTCCCCCTAAATTTGACACATCCTAGGAGTCCTAGTAGATCATGAAGTGGACCTTCCTCTGTGTCTTTAGGGTTTATTAAAAACAAAAGAATAATTTTGAATAATCTTCTGAGTATGAAACTTTCAAGGAGATAAATTTTTGACACCTCAAGTTGAAGTAATAATAATAACACAGTTTTTGAAAAGAAATATTTTGAAATAATTTTTCAAAGAGATAGTAATATACCAAGAATTTTGAGTAATTTTTGAAGGCCTTATTCTGAAATGATACTAAATTTTAGAGCATCAGGTTTTGAGAATAAATCTAAAAAGAACTCCCCTTGTATTCGACTTGTCTTAACTTTATCTAAGTGCTTGAAGGGTCTTTAGCATTAACTAGGTTTGACCATGTTTGACTCAGTTGACTAAGGTTTAACCACGTTAATCATGGTTTGACTATGTTGAAATTATTCTCTGAATGAAAACACAACATAAAAGAAATTTTAATTTAAACTTAATTTTCCTGTCTCACCCAATCTAGGGTTTTCAAACAGTTAGCCTTAAAAGTTCTTGTGAGACAGGTTTGAAGGTAAAAATAATTTTGAAAAAATGTTTAACTTTGAAAAAGAAAAAAAATGTTTATTTTTGAAAAAGTATAATTGACTTCGAAGACAGATTTGAATTTGAAAAAGAGTGATTTTGAAAAAGAATTTTTGAAAACAGGTTTGAATCTATAATTATTTGAAATTTGTGTTAGATTCGAATTTGACAAAAGATAATTTGAATTTGAAATTCAGAAATTGGCTTCCAGGTCTTGGCGAGGCACTAGGCCTTCTTTGGCCGTAGCCTTATGGGATCATCCACCCTTTCCTTGACAAAGCCTTTTAATGAAATTTCATTTTCAAATTAAATTAGGTCATTTTCTGGTCCAACTAGCTTGGGTCTTGGATCGGTAGCTTCGGCTGGTTTCACCAGTCTAAAGAGACCAAGTAGACTTAATCTTATTAGAGTTGGTTTCCCCAACGTACTATCATCTCACCTCCTCCCAATACTATGTTGTCAAATTTCAACTAATTGGTTAAGTCCTTAAGGTATCTAGTCATATGAATAGCCAAGACAAAACTTCAGATAATGTCATAGTGAGGAGAAATTTCAGGATTTTCTAAGTTTGCAAAATTATTAATCAGTTTTTCTTGTATATCAATTTTAATTTTCAAAGTCTCATTTTCTTGTCTTAACATTTTGAATTTTGACTTTGCTAATATACATGATTTCATCAAGTTATCTAAGCATGCATCCATATCTAAATTTGACCAAGGGAGATTAATTAAACTATCAGTATTCAAGGTAAAGAGTTGATTTGGATGTAAATTATAGTTACCTATTTTGGTTGGTTTCCCTGGATCTTTGTAACGTTTATCTGTGCATTCCTCTTTGTAATGCCCAAACTCCTGACACTTGAAGCATTGAATGCGACTCTTGTTCTTTCGTGCTTTTGGAGCTCGTTTCTTTGTTGCCGTCGGTGGTATCGTTTGAATCTTACGGGTAGGACACTTAGTTTGGTAGTGCCCTCTCTCCCTGCATATGTAACAAATTATATGATTTTTAAAATTCAAATTTGTAATTTTACCTTTTGATTCCTTATTAGGAATCTCCCCCTTAATTGTTGTTGTCTCGGATCTAAATTCATCTTCTGATTCCGTGTCTGAGTCGGACTTGGGTACCGGTTGAAGCTCCTTCTTTGATGGTTCTCTTGGAGTTTTCCCTGCAAAAGTTATACCTTCCTCGACCATTGCAGTATCAGCTTGATTATTTAATTCTAATTTAGAAAAGAATTTGAAATTGGTTACCATCTCAGTCAGTTCGTTGTCTGATTCTGCTGGTTCGATTTCGACTCTGGGTTCAGGTTCAGACTCTGACTCGGCTATCTGTGCTTGGACCGAGAGTGCGAGATAACTTACCTGATCTTCTTCTTCATCTGAGATTTCTTGATGAAGATTGATCAATTTCTCCCACATTTCTCTAGCACATCCAAATGAACCAACTAGCTTGAGTTGTTCGTTGGTTAGACCGCATTGAAGAATTGCAGTTGCTCTTGCATCAGTCTCAATTTGGTTGAGGGTTGGTTCATCCAGTTTGTCCCATGCAATTGATACTTCATCTTCTGTATGGAGGTGGAACCCTGTTTGAATGATCATCCATATGTCCATATGGGTCATCAGAAGGGACTCCATTTGTCTTCTCCAAAAGCTGAAGTTCTCGCCGGAGAATAGCGGTGGACGGGCACTGTTCCACTCTTGGTTGGCCATAAAATAACCTCTTGCACACAAAAGAACTAACAGAATGTACCAAGACTTGGTCTTGGATTAGTAGTGCGGGAGAAGAAGAAAAAAAATTTGCCCAAAAAAATTGCACGAATTTCGAGGCAGAATAATAATAAAGTAATAAAAAAAATTTGAGACAAAATTTTTGGGAAATGAATATTCTGATTAATGGTGAAAAATAAGAGTTAAAAGATTGCTCGAATTAAAGTGGCACGAATTTCGAGAAATAATATTAAAATAATAATAAAAAAAATTTATGACAAATTTTTAAGAATTGTTCGTTTTATTAATTCAGACTTATGGTGAAAAGATGAAAATTCAAAATTGAAAAAGGCGTACGAGATTGAGTTGCGTTGATTAACAAAAAGAAAAGAAATAAAATTAAAAAATTCGTAAATCCGAAAAAACTTTCAAACTGGTGGTTGCACCAAGTTTGAACTACCCCGCTCTGATACCACTTGTTGGATCGAGAAAGACCGATAGAGGGGGGCTGAATATCGGAAAATGTTCGGATTTAACAGAAAGAGCAGTTACGCAGCGGAATAAAATCAAACAACGCAAACACCAGTAGTTTACTTGGTTCGGAGCCTGGGTCGACTCCTACTCCAAGGCCCACGGTCGTTGACCGTTTACTTTGGGCAATTCTATAATGCGCAAAACGGTTACAGAGTAAGATTACAAAAATGACTGTAAATAGAAAGTTACACTCTGTTTTACCAACTCCCGGTGTAGATCGAGTTTCGGTGCAGCGGGAGGTTGACGGCGCTTCGTTCTTGAGTCGGGAAGTTTCCGGAGCAGAGCGCGATCGTCAGAGCGTTTGGATGCGTTGAATGAAAGCAGTGTTGAAGCTCGGGGTCGAGGGGTGCTATTTATAGCACCTAGGGGCGCCCTGGTCGTCGAGGGCGCCCTGCCACGTGTCACCCGATCCGTGCTTCGCTCGGTCAAGAGTTATCGCACCGGAATAGGGATGAGGTTTGACCTCTGGGGCGCCCTAGTCGCTAAGGGCGCCTTGGTTGACCCGGTCTTCTCGGCTGGATTGAGTTGAAGCTTCGCGGAGAGAGCTGGAGGCGCCTTGGCTGCTGAAGGCGCCTTGGCTGCTGAAGGCGCCTTCGCTGCTGAGGGCGCCTTGCCCAGTAAGCAGCTGAAGCCTATTTTGCTTCGCTTGGTTCTGGTTCACCTTGAGGGCGCCCTGGACACTTAGGGCGCCTTACTCAGCTGTTGCCTCACTCCTTTGAGGCTCTCTGAGTTGCAGACACACGTCCCTTTGGTCCTGTATCAAGGGTTAGTCCAAAACACAACAAAACAATAATTTTATACAGCCTTAGCTGTCTTGGTTCTGACTTTGGGTCTCCAAAATGGAGCCCTAGGTCGAACCGACGCCTAATGTTCCCTCAAGGGGAACGCGTCCTCACCTACTCCTCTCGAGAGAATTTACCTGGTGCCAACCGGATCCTCCAGTTGGACTTTTGCCCAGCAGCCCTTCGCCAGGTCTTGAGTTTCGCCCAGCAGCCCTTCGCCAGGACTTGGTTTTTGCCTAGCAGCCCTTCGCCAGGACTTGGTTTTCGCCTAGCAGCCCTTCGCCAGGACTTGGTTTTCGCCTAGCAGCCCTTCGCCAGGACTTGGTTTTCGCCTAGCAGCCCTTCGCCAGGACTTGGTTTTTGCCCAGCAACCCTTCGCCAGGACTTGGTTTCCTGACAGCCCATCGTCAGGTGCCTAGCAGCCCTTCGCTAGGACTTTGTTTCCTGCACTCTCAAGCAGCATTGTTAGATACCAAACAACCCTTAAGTTTGAATCCTTTGCCAATATCAAAACAAGGTTCGATCTGGTGCTCCCTGCACCAACACTATACCTATAGAATCATCTTCAACGCATGCTCATCAACAATATCTGCAACAACCATATTAGAAAAGTTATGACCCACAACAACTATATCATCACAAAATAAAATACTAGAAGGGTCCTGTAGAGCTTTAGAATTGAATTCAAGACTATCACAAGCTTTACTATCCATCTCCTCCAATGCCTCTATCACTAATGCATATTCAACCTCATCTGAGCTACAACATCCTCTCTGAATATTAATTGAAACTTCATCAGCAATTAAATCTGTCTTAACATCCTCATCTACAATTCTCATGCTAATGGTAGAAAAATCCTCTCCGAGGTGCTGTAGGAAGGGTAAAGGGTCCTTTGGTTCTTCCACTTGAGCTGAAATTTTCAGAAACGGATCTTGAACAGGAATTTCAGGAGGAATAGCTGCTGTAGGTGCCCTGATTTTGCTGATTTCTTCTTCTTCTTCCATCAAAATTGCAAGATCAATAGAAGAAGGACTTAGGCTTGAACTAGGGTCACTTTCAATTGATTTAGAAACCATTTTGGGGCTATTCTGAGATGGAAAATAAGTTGCTAGAATTTCTTCAGAAAAAATCATCCCTTGGAGTGTTTAGACTTGAAACAACTTCCTCACTCCTCAAAGTTATCGCACAATCATTCCCCTTAGGATTTTGGGTAGCTTGAGAAGGTAATTGTCCTGATCTTTGGGCTTGCATTTGATTCATCCCACTAACTAGTTGTTCAATGCGTCTTTCAATGTCTTGAAGAGTGGAATCGTCCTTTTGTTGCCCTTGTTGTAGTAGAATTTGTTGTTGTTGTATGATTTGTTGCATTATCTCCTCAAGCATTTGTTGTTGTTGATCGAACTCACTAGAATTCCCAAAATCTCCTTGATTAGCATTGAACTCTTGTTGGTCTTGAAATGATTCATTAGGTTGCTGAAAATTATAAGTAGGCTGTGAACTCTGAAAATCAAGTTGTTAGAGCTGATCAAATAAGCAACTAGGTTGTTGGAATTGCTGGAAATTAGTTTGATAACAAGGTAGATGTTGCTGAAAATTATGGTTCTGAAAATTCTGAATTTGAGGCTGGAATTGTTGATTGAATTGATGAAATTGTTGGGATTGAGAATCCTGATTCTGAAACTGAAAATTCTACTGGTATGGTTGAAACTGAAAATTCTAATTGTATGGTTGGAATTCTTACTGTGAAGGTTGAAAGTCTTGCTGATCATAATGAAATTATTGTTGAAAAACTTAGAAATTCTGCTGAAACTGTTGTTGTGACTGATTTAGAGGTTGGTTTTGCTGAAACTGTCGATAAGGCTGGAATGGTTGAAAATTCTGATTATCTTGCTGAAAATCATGAGAGAGCTGTGAGGGTTGATAATCTTGATAAACTTGTTACTGAAAATTCTGAAAATACTGATATTCTGCCATGGGACTGCTTGAATGAGTAGAAAAATTTTCAATAGCTTCTGAAACTCTTCCTTGATCTATTTCTGGCTCTGAATGTTCTCTCAATTTCAGGATCAAACTCCTCAAGATTACCATCTGTAGTCCTGGTCATAAACCAAACAAAAATGGTAGCAAATGTA
>JAGFNQ010006567.1:0-48175 GCA_024364735.1 Boesenbergia rotunda | reverse complement strand
TATCTAATTGCAAGAAACTAATGGCAGGAAACTAATTGCAGGATAGTATAACTAAAACAAAGTAAGCTGAAGTAAAGTAAGCAAAGTAAGCAAGGTAAGCCAAAGTAAGCTAATTGAAGTGTAGATTGATTCAAACCGAAGCAACTTGAAGAAATACATGTTTAAAACCAAAACTATCCTAAATTGAACATCAAATTAGTTCATTGTTCAAGACTTCCCTTTGCCGTCACACAAAGGTTGAGCTAGAAACCCTCTGAACTCAAAAACCAATGAAGATAAACTCCCTCGATCAGTTTTGCTGCGAATTGGTGTGAACGGCTCTTCCGATTGGTCACGGGACCGATCAGGACCTCTTCTGATCGGATTGGGGACCGATCAGAAGTGCCTCTATTCGATCGTGGTGAACGATCAGTAGCTGAAAAACTGTCCCCGATCTCTGCCTTCTCAATCGGCTGGATGGCGATCAAACCCAAAAACCATCAAAACGCCTTCGAGAACCCCTCTCAAGCTTCGACAGCTCCGAACGATGGAAACCAGTGATCAACAAGGATCGATCGACAGGCACAGCAGCTCCGGCAAAACTCCCACCGTAGCTCCTTCAGCTGCGAGATTTGGATGCAAACTAAATAGAGAAAATTACCTCGATGATTCAAAACCTCGAGAACGAAACAAATCTGATGTTGGTCGCATGATCGAAGAAGAACAGACGAAGAAAAATGAAGAACAGGAAGAACTGGAAAACAGATCTCGCGATCTGGCGATGACACGATCTGGGGAGGAGAAGTCTGTTTTATTAGTTAGCAATGAACGATTGTGATCGTTCTGGCCTCATCCGACGGCTGGATCATCTCAGATCTGAACCAAACTTCCCAGATCTCCATCATTGGCTCTGATCTACTTCTCCTTGGCTTGGATCAATCAGGTCTGCGACGGATGGCTCAGATTTCCCTGATCTTTGAATGGATGACTTAGACTCTCTTAAGCTTGATCCAACGGCTGGATGATCTCTGATTTGGACCAAAACTTCAGATCTTGATCTATGGTCTTGATTAACTCTATCTTGAGCTCGGATTGACTAGTAGTTGATAGATGAGTCAGATCACTCCGTTCCTTGATCGGACGGCCCACATTGATCCATCTCTTGATCCCTTTGATCAATGCCAATTCTGAACTCAAGTTTGACCCAATCTGATCTAGGTCCATGATCATTCAAGCCAACAAAATTAGATTCAAATTTTAGTGCCAAAATACCTCAAATATATAAAGATTTGAATTAAAAGCTAAAATAAAGGTAATTCATGGAACCTAATGTAAATGCAAACTTAAGCATATAAAAGTGGATCAAAACATGGATTTGAGAGCCTAAAATGATTAACAAAAAGGTAGTTATCACTTACCTACCTAATCATACTAAATCCTGGGCGGTTAGCCAATGCGAAGTTAAGGTAAGCTATCACGTGGATCTTGTCTCACATGAATGTTGTTAGTATTGGGTTTGGAGCTAATAGTGTGGGCAAATTACGTTTGCCTACATCCATGACTACCCCTTACCAAATGTTTTATAATTCAGTGGGAGCATTTAATTAAAGGCCTAATTAAATGATTTAGATATGATACTCATTTATGCATTTTAATGTTGTAGATCACCATGTCGTCAAATATATCGAATACTCTCTCTCTCTTTGCAATCTTTGTGTAACGACCCGGAAAATTCTCTTAATATTTTCTTAAAATATTAAGCATGTCTAGATAATTTTCTGAGGAACCTAGAAATATTAATGTGAATTGGCCTAGAAAATCCATGTTTTCTCATTTAAATTGGGAAAAAGGGCACTAATGGGCCTTATATGGGCTTTTTAGTACCATAATTTTTGGTGGATTTTAGGTGAAAATTAGTATAAATATAAAGGGATTTTAATAAGAAATATAACATAATTATGGGGGAATTTTTATGGGATTTTCGAAAATATTAGGAATAAATAAATAAAATAGGTGGAAAAAATTGGGCATCTACCAAGGATTGAACCTTGGTAATATTTTCTTAAAATATTAAGCATGTCTAGACAATTTTCTGAGGAACCTAGAAATATTAATGTGAATTGGCCTAGAAAATCCATGTTTTCTCATTTAAATTGGGAAAAAGGGCACTAATGGGCCTTATATGGGCTTTTTAGTACCATAATTTTTTGTGGATTTTAGGTGAAAATTAGTATAAATATAAAGGGATTTTAATAAGAAATATTAACATAATTATGGGGAAATTTTTATGGGATTTTCGAAAATATTAGGAATAAATAAATAAAATAGGTGGAAAAAATTAGGCATCAACCAAGGATTGAACCTTAGACCACTTGTACAACCATGTATGCTTTAACCAACTCATCTAGTGAGGTAATGTTATGAGGGAATGAAGTGGATATTGGTTAAAGCATAGAAGAAGATGAAGGGTCATGGAGAGACTCTTCATTTACCTCCTTAATAGGCTATAAAGAGGGGGTTTTGGGAGTTACCTCTTCTTCTCATTACTTTGCAATTTCTTCCTTCTCCTTCCCTCATCCTAGCCGAACACCCAAGGAAGGGTTCTCCCTTGGATAAACTCCACAAAAAGGTCTCATCTCCAAGATCTAAGGGTGCGTTTGGTTCAAGGTGATCAGTGATAACCTTGGTTATCTGTCCAAGGTTATTGTTGATAACCTTGTTTGGTTTAGATTATCATCAATTTTCAAGTAATGCAGTATTACCGCCACATCAGCAAAACGTCATCAAATGGGGCATGCAACCCGGAATTGGATAACCAAGGAAAACAGAGGTTTTTCTTGATTCCGGGGTTAAGGAACTTTTCTTTCCCAAATTATCCCTTAATATTTACATTTTAAGATAAAAATATCCCTAATAATTAACTAAATTATAACTCGTTGCCGACTCACCGACCGACGACCGCAGCCCCTCCGGCGACCGGCGACCGGCGACCGGCGACTGGCGACCGCCGTCGGCCGGCGACCGGCGACCGCCGCCGGCCGGCGACCGGACGGCGACCGTCGCTGGCCGGCGACCGGCGGCCGGCGACCGGCGACCGGCGACGCCGGCCGGCGACCGGCGACGTCGGTCGGCGACCGGCGACGCGGGCCGGCGACCGGCGACCGCCGCCGGCCGGCGACCGGAGACCGCCGCCGGCCGGCGACCGGAGACCGCCGCCGGCCGCGACCGGCGACCGCCGCCGGCCGGCGACCGGCGACCGCCGCCGGCCGGAGACCGACGACCGCCTCTCGGCGAACGATCGGTGGCGGTCGGGCAATAAATAATTTTTTAAAAAAAATTTAGTATTTTAATTAAAATTTTATTAAATTAAATAAATTATAATTTGGATAAACTAAATAAATTTAATACAAAATATTACCTTACTTTTTAATTTTTAGTATAAATAAACATATATAATGGGCAATATGGTAAAATATTACATTAGATTATATACTATTACCTCCAAACAAACAAGATTTTCTTTGATCATCTAAATTTAACCAAACAACATTAGATTATGTTTCATTCCCCATAACCTTGGTTATGTGATTACCAGGTAATCACATAACCAAGGTCATGTATGATAACTTGAACCAAACGCACCCTAAGAGTTTTCCGAGGATACAAGGACAAGGGTGTTCAAGGGTTCAAAGATCTTACCATTTTCTTCTCTTCCAAGGTTCGAAAAATCAAGAAACCCAAGGTAAGACTCCCTCACCTGTGGTATAATGGCTTTTCTTGAAGATTAACATGATATGAAAGTTGTATATGATGTTTATGTTGGAAAAACCAAAGGAAACCCATGAATCTAACCTTATAGGTTTCGGCCCATGGGATTCTTGGTCTAAAATGATGACAAAAATCCCTATAATGTTGTTTAATGTTCTCCCATGATGTTTAGAGATTAAATATAATTTTTGGGAATTTTTGGAGTACCCTAGGACACCCTAGGGTTTCGGCCAACATGAAAGAAACAAAACCAAGAACCCTAAGCTTGAGGGTTTCGGCCACCATGATTTAAAGGCCTATAATTATGCCAAAAATCTTGATAATGTCGTTTAATGCTCTCTCATGATGTTTAAAGATTAAATATAATTTTTGGGAATTTTTGGGGTACCCTAGGATACCCTAGGGTTTCGGCCAACATCAAGAACCCTTGTGTAGGGTTGGGTCTCAAACTTCAAGTGTATGTTTTATGTTTTATCATGATATAAGGGAGATGGAGGGTGTTTATGTGAATGTTTCACATGGCCTAGAGACCCTATAGGTTTCGGCCAAGTACCCTAAAAGGGTAGAAAGTTAGGACTTATTTCAAGTAAGGGCCCCAATGGCCCTATGGTAAGGTATGGTTGGTGTTTAAGCAATTTATTTGGGGTTTTAATGGAATTTCTCCATGGCTCCATGGCCTTATAAGTTTCGGCCAGCCCTAGCAAAGTGGCCTAAAGGTTAGGGTTAACCCTAATCATAAGCCCCAAGGACTTCCTATGGTCTTATAAATAATATAATGTTGTTCCTTTACCTTATGCTACATTACATGTTTATGGAATTGATGGAACTCCACCTTAGAAGTTTCGGCCAAGCCTTGGATCTAGGGTTTGGGAGTGAAGTTAGGGCTCAAAGAATGATGGTTCATGTTTACCATAAAGTATTTATATGTATAGGATTAAGCATGTGGTAGGAATCATGTTAACCATGACCCTAAGGTTTAAGTACCATGCTTTATGTTTCATGTTCAGGTTATGACGGGATGCCATGCTTAATAGGGGTACCATGAATGTTTATGTTTTAGGCCATGTATTTGAATGGTAGGTAGAATGTTATGGAAAATCCTACCTATATATGCTTATGTGATGTAGAGAACCATGCTAAGTTATATGCTCATGTTATGTTAAGAACCAAGCTAAGTTATTGTGTATGTTCATGATATGAATGATGCCATGATAAGTATGATAGGTTTATGTTCATGATATGAATGATGCCATGATAAGTAGGATAGGGTTATGTTCACGATAAGAATGATGCTATGATAGGAATGTTATGTTAGGTTCATGATAAGAACGATGCCATGATAAGTATGTTATGTTTATGTTCATGATAAGAATGATGCATGCCATGTTGTATGTATAAAGATGCATGTCATGCTTATGAAAGAAGATGCATATCATGTTTATGAATGAAGATAATGCTCATGCCTTACAGGCATCATGATGTTATGCAATAAGAATGAACAATGAAAGGACAAGCATGTGTTAAGTCATGCTTTATGTAACATGGTTATTCTATGAATGTCTTATGAATGATGAAACATGAAAAGTATTTTACTTTATGTATGGGCTTGTACCGGACCGAAGTATGGGTCCAAGGGATGGGCACCTTAAGAACGCCCCGGTTTTGGACTACCGAAGCTGTCCACGGTTCTGGCACTACCGGAGCTGTGCAACAGGGATGGGCACCTTAAGAACGCCTCGGTTCGGGGACTACCGACTATGCTGTCCTTACCCTAGTAGGTCGGGGCTCGCGACCTCGGACTTGCTAGGGATGCGCGCTATGATGTATGTATGTGGTACAAGCCGGGGACCCCAAATGATGTTATGATGATTATGTTTAAGCATTTAAAAGTATGTTTTTAAAAGTTAAGCATCCTTATGTATATGCATTCCACTCATGCATCCATTCATGTTATGCATTATGCTATGTTGATAAGATGTTATGCTTACGTTTCATGTTAAGAAGTATGCATGAGAATGAATGATCTATGCCATGATTATGTTAAGAAGATGTTCATATGATATGATAGGTATTATGCCATGTATTATGTCATGCTTAGAATGTTTACTATATTTATGTTTATGCCATGTATCATGCCATGTTTAGAATGTTTACTATGTTTATGTTTATGTCATGTATCATGTCATGTTTAGAATGTTTACTATGTTTATGTTTATGCCATGTATCATGCCATGTTTAGAATGTTTACTATGTTTATGTTTATACCATGTATCATGCAATGTTTAGAATGTTTACTATGTTTATGTTAATGTCATGCTATGTATACGATAAGTGATGTAAGATGTTATGTTCTAAGTAGAGCACCAAGTATGTTAATGTTTCATGTGCTCATTATGAGATGATGAATGATGAATGGTTTTTGTGAGTAGGAAAGAGTCTTACTAAGCCTGTGTGCTTATAGTCTTATTTCCTTATACCGCAGATCATTCAAGGGGAAAATAATGGAAGCAGCAGGAGGGCAAGAACGCATGTGTGTAGTAGTGACTTGGCCCAGGAAACCATATGTTTACTGTTTATGCTAGAACTTCACCTTGGCTACTTATATGTTTGAATAATGACTTCTGGAACCTTATGATATGATGTTATGTATGACATGATATGATGCTTAAGTTCAAAGTGAATATGCTAAGGTTACCATGTCATTAAGTTAAGAATGGTAATAGGGCATGTATAAATTAAAGTTATTCCGCTGCCTTATGATGTCTACATGCCCTAAGCATGTTAACGTAACGCAGCTTATGGGAAAAAAAAAGCGGGCGTTACAGGTTGGTATCAGAGCGGTAACCATCTCACTACACACACATCAAGCCCTCTTCTTGCCGCTTCCAAGTAAGTACCCTTTACATATCTTATAGTAGTAAGATGTTTATGATTCTAGAATATGCAAGAATGAATGATACCTTATGATAGATGATGGAAAGTATTTGTATATTTTATTTGCAAAATATGTACATATGTACATATGAACGATATTTTTCTATTGTTTTATTTATGAAGATCAAATAATTTAGAATTTAGTATGGGGGTAGGAATAACAATAACTCATATTATCCATACTTGACCTTTATATAGGGAAGTATGGCTAGAAGACAGAGTAATAGAATTAATGAGACTACTTTATCGCCGACCTGATGCTCAATGCACCTTATATCATAACTTATCTTAAGTTACATCATAAGACAATCATGTATGAGTGTTCTGCCTTATACATTAGGTCTAAGTTAGTCATAACACAATTAGTCATAAGTATGACTCAACCTTATGTTCATAAACATAGTATTAATTGAGCACCATCATAATATTAGCAACTAAGGTGAACCTAGTATTAACATAATGTTATATAACCTGTACATTATATGAGTTACCAATCATATAATATAATTATATTATATTATATAAAGCAAATGATAATAATATGAGAGTGTGTACTAATATAAGATTATTATAAATATAACTATACAAATTCCTTACCATATAAGTATTGTCATAATTCACCTATAATATAGGTTTTAATATGAGCCTACATACAGGTTGACATGTATCATCTCAACCTATAAGTTATCACCTATACATATTATTCCATATGCAAAATTATAGGTATTATACCTATAATTTATGACATTATGTATAACCTATAATATAGTCTCATGTAGGGAATTATATGATAGCCTACATACATAAGATTATAACATTCTCACCTATGTTAGCATATAGTATTAGTTCCATTATACTAACACTAATATAAGTAATGGTATAAGTCATACGGTATATAAATGTTAGAATTATCAATGTATGCTTCACTATTATCCTATATATAATATATAAGATTACCTTAAGTTATTTTATGGTAATACAATAAATATGATCTCACTTATCATATAATAACCATTATAATTCATAGCTCATATTGTGAACTAATATTTGATATCACTTATCCTATAATAACCATTAACTAATATAATTCATAGCTCATGTTGTGAACTAATATTTCGGAAGCATACTATTATTAGGTTTACCCATAATTATAATAACTATATAATTATGATATATGCATATAATTACAACATAGGGCTATTAACGACACTAGCTCAAATTTATATGCTAAGGAGATAATCAGACCTTATGGAGTTCCCAAGACCATCATCTCAGATAGGGATGGTCGCTTCACCTCACATTTTTGGGAGTGTGTCCAGAAGTCTCTCGGTACTAAACTACGATTCAGCACCGCTTGTCACCCTCAGACAGACGGGCAACCTTAACGGGTGAATCAAGTACTAGAGGATATGTTGCAAGCTTGTGCCCTGGACTTCAAAGGGAGTTGGTGTCGATATCTATGTTTAGCGGAATCCACTTACAATAATAGCTACCAAGCTACTATCGGAATGACACCTTATCAAGCTTTGTACGGAGGAGATGTAGGTCTCCGATCTGTTGATACGAAGGTGGTGAAAAGAAGGCGATGGGGCTCACGACGGGTCTCATCGACGATACCACCCGAGCTATACAGAACATTCGACGACGGATAGAAACTGCACAGAGTCGGTAGAAGAGTTATGCAGATGTTCGGCGTCGGCCATTGGAATTCAATGTTGGAGATCTAGTGTTTCTCAAAGTGGCTCCTATGAAAGGGGTGACAAGATTTGGGAAGAAGGGAAAATTAAGTCCGCGCTATGTGGGGTCGTACCTGATTCTGAAAAGAGTTGGTAAGGTGGCATACGAGTTAAAGCTGCCTCCAGAGATGTCAGCTATCCATAACGTATTCCATGTGTCCCTGCTTAAAAAGTGTATCCCAAATATGGACCAAGTGATCGAGCCGTAAACCGTGCAAGTACAAGAGGACCTGAGTTATGAGAGCAGACCCATTCAGATTTTGGATAGGGAGGTCAAGAAGCTGAGGAGTAAGGAGGTAACTTTAGTCAAGGTCTTATGGCAAAGCCAGCGGTTCGAGGAAGCTACCTGGGAACGCGAGGACGAGATGAGGCGCAAGTACCCAGAGTTGTTCTAAGTTCAAGGACGAACATTCACGAGGTATGGGGGATTGTAACGACCCGAAAAATTCTCTTAATATTTTCTTAAAATATTAAGCATGTCTAGACAATTTTCTGAGGAACCTAGAAATATTAATGTGAATTGGCATAGAAAATCTATGTTTTCTCATTTAAATTGGGAAAAAGGGCACTAATGGGCCTTATATGGGCTTTTTAGTACCATAATTTTTGGTGGATTTTAGGTGAAAATTAGTATAAATATAAAGGGATTTTAATAAGAAATATTAACATAATTATGGGGGAATTTTTATGGGATTTTCGAAAATATTAGGAATAAATAAATAAAATAGGTGGAAAAAATTGTGCATCTACCAAGGATTGAACCTTGGACCACTTGTACAACCATGTATGCTTTAACCAACTCATCTAGTGAGGTAATGTTATGAGGGAATGAAGTGGATATTGGTTAAAGCATAGAAGAAGATGAAGGGTCATGGAGAGACTCTTCATTTACCTCCTTAATGGGCTATAAAGAGGGGGTTTTGGGAGTTACCTCTTCTTCTCATTACGTTGCAATTTCTTCCTTCTCCTTCCCTCATCCTAGCCGAACACCCAAGGAAGGGTTCTCCCTTGGATAAACTCCACAAAAAGGTCTCATCTCCAAGATCTAAGAGTTTTCCGAGGATACAAGGACAAGGGTGTTCAAGGGTTCAAAGATCTTACCATTTTCTTCTCTTCCAAGGTTTGAAAAATCAAGAAACCCAAGGTAAGACTCCCTCACCTGTGGTATAATGGCTTTTCTTGAAGATTAACATGATATGAAAGTTGTATATGATGTTTATGTTGGAAAAACCAAAGGAAACCCATGAATCTAACCTTATAGGTTTCGGCCCATGGGATTCTTGGTCTAAAATGATGACAAAAATCCCTATAATGTTGTTTAATGTTCTCCCATGATGTTTAGATATTAAATATAATTTTTGGGAATTTTTGGAGTACCCTAGGACACCCTAGGGTTTCGGCCAACATGAAAGAAACAAAACCAAGAACCCTAAGCTTGAGGGTTTCGGCCGCCATGATTTAAAGGCCTATAATTATTCCAAAAATCTTGATAATGTCGTTTAATGCTCTCTCATGATGTTTAGAGATTAAATATAATTTTTGGGAATTTTTGGGGTACCCTAGGATACCCTAGGGTTTCGGCCAACATCAAGAACCCTTGTGTAGGGTTGGGTCTCAAACTTCAAGTGTATGTTTTATGTTTTATCATGATATAAGGGAGATGGAGGGTGTTTATGTGAATGTTTCACATGGCCTAGAGACCCTATAGGTTTCGGCCAAGTACCCTAAAAGGGTAGAAAGTTAGGACTTATTTCAAGTAAGGGCCCCAATGGCCCTATGGTAAGGTATGGTTGGTGTTTAAGCAATTTATTTGGGGTTTTAATGGAATTTCTACATGGCTCCATGGCCTTATAAGTTTCAGCCAGCCCTAGGAAAGTGGCCTAAAGGTTAGGGTTAACCCTAATCATAAGCCCCAAGGACTTCCTATGGTCTTATAAATAATGTATGGTTGTTCCTTTACCTTATGCTACATTACATGTTTATGGAATTGATGGAACTCCACCTTAGAAGTTTCGGCCAAGCCTTGGATCTAGGGTTTGGGAGTGGAGTTAGGGCTCAAAGAATGATGGTTCATGTTTACCATAAAGTATTTATATGTATAGGATCAAGCATGTGGTAGGAATCATGTTAACCATGACCCTAAGGTTTAAGTACCATGCTTTATGTTTCATGTTCAGGTTATGACTGGATGCCATGCTTAATAGGGGTACCATGAATGTTTATGTTTTAGGCCATGTATTTGAATGGTAGGTAGAATGTTATGGAAAATCCTACCTATATATGCTTATGTGATGTAGAGAACCATGCTAAGTTATATGCTCATGTTATGTTAAGAACCAAGCTAAGTTATTGTGTATGTTCATGATATGAATGATGCCATGATAAGTATGATAGGTTTATGTTCATGATATGAATGATGCCATGATAAGTAGGATAGGGTTATGTTCACGATAAGAATGATGCTATGATAGGAATGTTATGTTAGGTTCATGATAAGAACGATGTCATGATAAGTATGTTATGTTTATGTTCATGATAAGAATGATGCATGCCATGTTGTATGTATAAAGATGCATGTCATGCTTATGAAAGAAGATGCATACCATGTTTATGAATGAAGATAATGCTCATGCCTTACAGGCATCATGATGTTATGCAATAAGAATGAACAATGAAAGGACAAGCATGTGTTAAGTCATGCTTTATGTAACATGGTTATGCTATGAATGTCTTATGAATGATGAAACATGAAAAGTATTTTACTTTATGTATGGGCTTGTACCGGACCGAAGTATGGGTCCAAGGGATGGGCACCTTAAGAACGCCCCGGTTTTGGACTACCGAAGCTGTCCACGGTTCTGGCACTACCGGAGCTGTGCAACAGGGATGGGCACCTTAAGAACGCCTCGGTTCGGGGACTACCGACTATGCTGTCCTTACCCTAGTAGGTCGGGGCTCGCGACCTCGGACTTGCTAGGGATGCGCGCTATGATGTATGTATGTGGTACAAGCCGGGGACCCCTAATGATGTTATGATGATTATGTTTAAGCATTTAAAAGTATGTTTTTAAAAGTTAAGCATCCTTATGTATATACATTCCACTCATGCATCCATTCATGTTATGCATTATGCTATGTTGATAAGATGTTATGCTTACGTTTCATGTTAAGAAGTATGCATGAGAATGAATGATCTATGTCATGATTATGTTAAGAAGATGTTCATATGATATGATAGGTATTATGCCATGTATTATGTCATGCTTAGAATGTTTACTATGTTTATGTTTATGCCATGTATCATGCCATGTTTAGAATGTTTACTATGTTTATGTTTATGTCATGTATCATGTCATGTTTAGAATGTTTACTATGTTTATGTTTATGCCATGTATCATGCCATGTTTAGAATGTTTACTATGTTTATGTTTATGCCATGTATCATGCAATGTTTAGAATGTTTACTATGTTTATGTTAATGCCATGCTATGTATACGATAAGTGATGTAAGATGTTATGTTCTAAGTAGAGCACCAAGTATGTTAATGTTTCATGTGCTCATTATGAGATGATGAATGATGAATGGTTTTTGTGAGTAGGAAAGAGTCTTACTAAGCCTGTGTGCTTATAGTCTTATTTCCTTATACCGCAGATCATTCAAGGGGAAAATGATGGAAGCAGCAGGAGGGCAAGAACGCATGTGTGTAGTAGTGACTTGGCCCAGGAAACCATATGTTTACTGTTTATGCTAGAACTTCACCTTGGCTACTTATATGTTTGAATAATGACTTCTGGAACCTTATGATATGATGTTATGTATGACATGATATGATGCTTAAGTTCAAAGTGAATATGCTAAGGTTCCCATGTCATTAAGTTAAGAATGGTAATAGGGCATGTATAAGTTAAAGTTATTCCGCTGTCTTATGATGTCTACATGCCCTAAGCATGTTAACGTAACACCGCTTATGGGAAAAAAAAAAGCGGGCGTTACACTTTGCTTGAGAAGGACAAGCTCAACAAATCAAATTTTCTAAACTGTTACAGAAACTTGAGGATCATCCTCAACAAAAATGAAAATTGTACGTCCTAGAGCAACCCCTTCCTGAAGCACCCGCCACTACCGCTACCCATGCCGAAAAGGATGCTTACAAGAAGCATCAAGATAATGCATTGGATGTATCATGCCTAATGCTTGCCACCATGAACTCTGAGCTTCAAAAGAAAATGAAAACCTGGATACACATGATATGGTTGAGCACATTGAGCAACTATATCAAGGGCAAGCTAGTCACGAGTGATTTGAGATGTCCAAGGCCTTATATGCATCCAAGGTGCAAGAAGAAACTCCTATAGGAACTCACGTACTCAAAATAATTGAGTATGTTGAGAACCTTAAAACACTAGGATTTTCACTGGGCCAAGAATTGGCCACTAACCTAATTCTGTAATCGTTGCCAAAAGGGTATCGTCAATTTGTCATGAACTACAACATAAATGAAATTGACAAATCATTTTGCCTGAGTTGCTTAGCATGTTGAGAACTGTTGAGCCAAATCTTAAGAAGACTAAGTCTAGTACTGTACTGATGGTACAAAAGGGCAAAGGCAAATCAAAGCCTAAAGGCAAGGGTAAGACCCAAGCCAAAGGCAAGGCCAAGTCTACTACACTGAAATCCAAAGGTGGGGTGGCTAAGGAAGGGACCTGCATCCACTATGATGAGACTAGACATTGTAAGCGAAATTATAAACTCTACTTAGAGAATGTAAAGAAGAAAGGAAGTGAGACTTCTGCCTCAAGTATTTTTGTTATAGAAGTCAATCTATCTATTTCTTCTTCATGGGTATTAGATACCGATTGCACATTTCACATTTATACTAATGTGTAGGACCTCAGAAGGACTAGATCGTTGATAAAGGGTGAAGTGGATCTATAAGTAAGCAATGACACAAGAGTTGCTTCTATAGCTGTAGGAACATATTCTTTATCTTTGCCCACTGAACTTGTCTTAGAACTAGAGGAATGCTATTTTGTACCTGCATTAACTAAGAGCATAATCTCTGTTTCTTGTTTAGACATGAAAGGCTTTTCATTTATAATAAAAGACAAATATTATTCTATATCATTAAATAATATATTCTATTGTAGTGCACCACTTATGAATGAACCCTATATTATAGACTTAGAAAACTCAATCTATAACATAAATACAAAACAGTTCAAACCGAATGATTTGAACCAAACATATCTCTAGCGTTGCTGCATACGTCACATAAATGAGAGTTGCATATCACAGCTCTATAAAGATGGACTTCTAGACTCATTTGATTTTGAATCATATGAGGTATGCAAATCTTATCTTCTAGGAAAGATGACCAAGACTCCATTTAGTAGACACGGTGAAAGAGCACAGACTTGTTAGGACTCATACATACTGATGTATATGGTCCTTTTAATATAGCAGCTAGAGGAGGTTATCAGTTCTTCATTACTTTTACTGATGATGTCAGTAGATACGGCTATGTGTATCTCATGAAACACAAGTGAGAATCCTTTGAAAAGTTTAAAGAATTCAAGAGTGAAGTACAAAACTAACTTGGCAAGAGTATTAAGATGCTTTGATCAGATCAAAATGGTGAACACCTTAGCCAAGAGTTTCATGACCATCTAGCTGAGTCTGGGATCACATCTCAACTCACCCCACCTGAAACACTATAGTGGAATGGTGTATCCGAGAGAAGAAATCGTACTCAATTAGATATGGTATGATCTATGATGAGTCAAACAGATCATCCTACTTCCTTCTGGGGTTTTGCTCTAGAGATGGTTTTTTTCACACTTAACCGAGTTCCATCAAAAGTCGTCATAAAGACACCATATACTATATGGACTACAAAGAATCTCAAGATATCATTTTTGAAGATTTGGGATTTTGAGGCTTACGTTTGATGTCAAGTCTCAGATAAGCTAGGCCCCAAATCAGATAAGTATCATTTTGTAGGATATCGCAAAGAAATAAAGGGATATTATGTTGGTGTAAAGAGCATCAGTTATGAACAGTCAAACTCTTGTGTTTCGATGTTTAACAATATACTAAGGTCTGGTCAAAGTGATCAAAGGTTAAGCCAAACAGAACCTGATGTTTGGTAGGGTAAACCCAAACTTGATCAGGTTGACCAAAGGGTTAGCCAAACAGGACCTGATGTTTGACAGGGTGATCAAACCTAGATATGATATGTTTGACAATATACCAAGGTTTGATCAGTTAGAACAAGGGTTAGTCAAACAGGATCTGATGTTTGGCAGAAAACCCATGGTTGGTCAGTTTGACCAAGAGATAAGCCAAACAGGACTTGATGTTTGGCAGAGTAATAAAACATATTTGGACTAAACCAAACAGGACTTGATGTTTGGCAGAAAGAAGTCTAGTCAGAATTAAGATGACTAGCAAAGAAATCATTATCAAGGTATGAAGTCCTGGACGAGGGTTGTGTTGGGACCGGGTGCATGTTGACATGGATACGGGTTCGTAATTTTAAAAAATAATTACGTGCAGCGGAAGAATTAGCATAAATAATTTCTCAAATTATTTTAACCACGTATCTAGCATGCAACCTTATGATGTGTGGACATGATCATAAATTAAAATTTTGCAGAAAGTAAACTAATTTACTCAATACCTCGCGTAACTTGAAGTAAGGGACGAGATCCAACCGTAGCGTCCCTTGGAAGCTCCGCCTCTATTCGCGTCTACGCCGAGTTCTCTTCAGGATGACTTCGCAAAGCCACGAGTTTCGTGCCGACAAGAACTACTAGATTCTCCAAAGGCACGACAAAAATATCAAGAGAGAGAGAGATGGAAACTAACCACCAAGTAACGGAATCAAGATTCCGGGGAAAGGAAGGAAGGAGTCGCGACCCGCTTCTTCTTCTTCTTCGGCGCCTTCATGGTGGAGTTGGCTCACGGCAACCCTAGGAGGAACTTCTAGGGCCGGCGCCCACTTGGAGAGGGAGAGGGAGAGAAGGAGAGGAAGAGAGGCTAGGCAAGAATCCTTGATCACTTCAATTAAATTCCAAGCCTTGCCTATGCACCTTTATATAGTAGCCTCTTTATCGCCAAGTCTCCTCTTAACGGAATAAATTTTCATAAGAAATTTATCTTAATAATTTTCTTATGAATTATTCCGTTATGCCAAGTTTTATTATAACTAACTTTATAATATAACAAACACATCTCCCCTTTTATTATGGAATAAATTTTTTCACAAAAATTTATCATATAAATTTTTCTTATCATGGAAAAATCAATTCATAATTGATTTTATAAAATAAAATAAACCAATCCATGGTTCATTTTAATTTCCATAAAAAGAATAAATTTATATAAATTTCTTTATATATAAATTTATTTATCCATAATTTTATAAAACAAATCGCGCTTGATTTATTTTATAATTTAAACCAAATAAATTGGTTTCCCTCCTTTATTGTGGTCAGCCAAACTAAAGAGGGTGGGCACCCTCTTTGGCTGGCCACACCAAGCCAAAACCGTTACGAATTAAACTCATTTAATTCGTCCAATAAGCCTTCAAAAGACTTAGCCATTTTAAGCTTCCGATGCGCCTCTGATAAATTCAGATTCGACTTATTTCTCTTGATTGGAAAATCCAATTTTCAACTCGTTTTAAATCCCTCGGATTACTCGTAGTGCGTGTGACTAAATAGGCTTTCGATTTATGTTGGCCGTCTATAATCAACCAATTATAGAACGATCATGAGTGGCACCTAGTAGTACATCATGACCCCCAATTAATCGAAAGATCAACGGTTGACCTTAGAAATAATTCTGAAACCCTTCGGCAGCTCTAATGAATCGTGCCTCATTCCCTTCACCATCTTATACCCACTTGGTTCAGGACACGGTCTATATGTGTCAGTCCCCACTAGGCTGACTACGTCACACCTAGCCCAAATAATGTCTTTCTCATCCAACGGATTCTAATTACTCTCATGTTTCCTAGAGATTCATACACGGAACATGTTGTGCTCTTGCCAGAGGCTTCGAGTAACAATCCGACGATAGGCCTTGGGTATACATCTCCTTGCAAGGAGTGGTGAATCCTTTGTAGGCTGTTCAAACATCTTCGGGCACTTCGGCTTATACCCAACCATCCTGGGTCCACACCTCCTTAGAGATGCTTGCTTAAGATGTCAAAGTATAAGTCTCCGTGACCAAGATGACTTGAACACCGCAAGTCAAAGGAACATCGCACTTAAGCTGCAGTAAGAACTTTCACTGACATATCTATATGTAGATTACCATATGAAGTCTTACAGCTAGTCACTCCAATGAACTAGTTCCCTTAACTAGCATCCATATTTATCTCCGGACATCCCAATGTCACCAGCCAGTGAGAATCAGCTGATTAGAGAATAACTCATGCTAGTCTCAACAGAATTGATAGTGTCCGTATTTATCAATTCATCGACTAGGGATAATTTCAATACTTCACAATTGCACATGTAGAGATAATCACTAGTTGTGAATTCATCACAAATTCTCTCATGCTGTGAATTGTATTGCGGACATTCAGTAAATGAGTTCAAGATCTCAATCAAATACATGAACATGTATACTCAAATAGTGAATTTTCATTTATTAAAGTAAATGATTACAATCATAAAGCGATTGCCTTAGGACACTTCTCTCATATTACTAACAGGTTGGGCAACGAAGTCCTGGTCGGGGATCGGGCAACGAAGACTTGGCAAGTGAAGCCGAGCATGAAGACTTGGTCCGGGGGACTAAGCAGAAGACTTTGCCGAGCAGGGATCGTAGATAGGAGTCGAGAAGGGTCGAGGTCGAACGTCGTCGAGTTTCGGATTCTCGGAGGCCAAGCAAAAGTCCTGGTCAGGGATCGGGCAATGAAGACTTAGCAAGTAAAGCCAAGCACGAAGACTTGGTCTGGGGGACCGAGCAAATGACTTTACCGAGCGGGGATCGCGGACAGGCGTCGAGACGGGTTGAGGTCGAACGTCGTCGAGTTCCAGATTCTTAAAGGCCGAGCAAAAGTCCATCCGGAGGTCCCGATTGGCAAACTTCTCCAAAGTGGAGTAGGCGAGGATGCATTCCCTGGGAAAGGGAACAGTAGGCATCGGTTCAACCTAGGATTTTATTTGAAATCCAAAGTCAGAACCAGACATCTCTGGCTGTCAGTCATTAAGGCTAAGGATTATTTGTTTTGTCTTGTGTTTGTTTGTCTTGCAGGAGCCTGGAGTTGGAGGCAAAATAGGAGAGAAAATGCAAGAAACAAGAAACCTGGGAAAGGGCTCCCAGGCGCCTGAATGACTCCCAGGCGCCTGGGATACAGGCCTTATCTCTGCGCTGAGTACACAGTTCGGATCAAGTTTTGACCGCAACTAGGGAGCCTGAAAGGTCATTCAGGCGCCTGAATAAGTTCTATATAAAGGGGTCGAGTGCAGCAGTTCAGATTGTCAATTTATACATCTGCTTGCTCATTCTGTGCAAAGGAAAACTGCTGAGACGAAGCTCTGTGACCAAGGAGGCTCCAAGAGAAAGTGTGTGACGTTTCGAAGTTCCAGATTGGTCGAGATCGTCATCTTCTGTTTGGTTTGCATTTAGCTTGTAATTCTTTATCATTATTTTGATTGTACTCTCAACTGTAAGATGGGTCTCCGCCTTTGAAAATTCTGGAAAGGAGACCACTAGTGGACGGACGCTACCCATAATTAGGCCTTGGACGTACTGACCCTAGGGGGTTGGGAACCAAGTAAATCCCGCGAGTTCTTGTTGTGTTCATTTTTGTTTTTATTATTTCGCTGCTACTAACAACTCTAATATTAAGCGAACAATCAAAGAAGATCCGACGATCAATTGACGAGTCGATATTCACCCCCCTATCGACACCACTGGTCCTATATATTCCTTCTAAAATCACACACAAGGCAAAGTGTTTATAGCTAGAAATGACATTTTTCTAGAAAGAGAATTTATTTCTAGAAGAATCCGTGGGAGTGAAATTCATCTTGAAGGAATTCAAGATGCAGAAATTAGCACTGAGACATTGATGGAAATTGAACAGACACCATAAAGTGTTGTGGATCATGAGTTTGTTGCACAAGAAGTTGTGCAGCAATAACATGTTCAAGTAGACCAACCACTTCGTAGATCTAATAGGATATGTCGTCAGCCTGAGAGATACTCATTTCTTTTGTTTGGCCACAATGATGTTATGTTTGTTGTGTTGAACGAGCCTACATTCTATCAAGAAGCTGTGATGAGCCCAAATTCTGAGAAATGGCTAAAGGCCATAAAATCCGAAATAGAATCCATGTACACTAACCAAGTATGGACGTTGATTGATCCACCTGAGGGGATCAAACCCATTGGGTGTAAGTGGGTCTTTAAGAGAAATACTGATATGGATGGTTATATGCATACCTATAAAGGGCAACTGGTAGCTAAAGGCTTCAAGCAGATTCATGGTATAGACTATGATGAAACCTTTTCACTAGTTGCGATGCTAAAGTCTTTTCGGATAATATTTACTATTGTAGCTTACCATGATTATGAGATCTGGTAGATGGATGTCAATATTGTATTCCTGAATTGGAATCTACTCGAAGATATGTACATGTCATAACATGAGGGTTTTGTAGATCCAAAGAATGATGAAAAGGTATGTAAGTTGCAAATGCCCATTTATGGGCTTAAGCAAGGTTCTCGAAGTCAGAATCTTCGATTCGATGATGTAATCAAAGAGTTTTGTTTCATCAAAAAAGAAAATGAACCTTGTGTCCACAAGGGGTTAATGGGAGCACAGTTATCTTCCTGATCTTGTATGTAGATGACATACTCCTCATTGGAAATGATATCCCTTCATTATAGTCTATGAAGACATGACTGTTGGATACGAGATGGCTAGAAAGGGAGGGGGTGAATATAGCCAATCACTTTTCTTTGAAACTTAACAAGTTTCCTACACTTAACTTATCAGTAGCACAGCAGCGGAAGAAACAAAGGAAACTGAAAGTGCTGTAAACTAAAACAGAAATGAGAACAAGCAGAGACAACTGCCAAGAACGCTAACAAGAGGGTTTACAAGGTTCGGGGATAACTTGCCCCTACTCCTTGGCGTGCCCTTAAGGTGGGCGATCCCTTGATCGTCGGCAGATCAAGCCCCGGTTTCATCGGATATAACGCAACCTCCTTCTCGGTGGAGAAACCTCTCCACAACGTTTCAATTAAGATAAAGTTTAAGCACAAAGAAACAACGAGAAGGATCTTACTCAAACACTTAGCAAGGACAAGAACACAGCAAGCTTTCCTGAGCTCCACCCGGTGGCGATCTCACGCAAGAACCTTCTTCGTGTCTTCCCACTGTCGGACTCCAAGCTCCTTGTCCTCTCCTTCAAGCGCTCAAGTAAGACTGGTTGCTTCTAGATCGCTTGCTCAAAGTGATGAGAGCTTCAAGAACGCAGCAAGCTGGTTGTGAAGAACACAAGGCGCGGCAAGAACACAGGTTTTCCCCAAATCTGCTTCCGCGAAGCCAATTTCCGCCCTTTTGTTTCTCCACTCAGCCTCAGGTGACACCATCCTCCGTAGCCTCCAGCTACCTTGCTGCCAATGCCAGCTATCACTGAGCCCTCTCTGGTCTTCCTGAGATCCCCTCATCCAAGCCACAGTCTCGGCTCCAGTCTGCAGCTCGGCCGTTGCAACCTGAAATGGAGAATCGGACAAACCTGCTGCAAGGAAAGCCTTCGTTGACCTCTCCTTGAGTGTTTGAATCCTCCCCTGTCACCTGCAGCTTAATCAGACTGTTAGAGCACCAAATCATACAGTAAATCAAGTATCAGAAGCAAACATCAGCGAATCGGATACGATCAGACGCTCTGACCACGTCTGACAGTGCAATTTGAATTAAAGTGATCGGTCACCGGACCGATCCAGGGCGTGTGGGTCGGTCACCAGACCGATCCACTGCTTCACTGGGATTCCCAGCTCTCGCGGCTATACACTCCTGATCGGTCACCGGACCGATCAGAGTGAAGCCTGATCGGTCACCAGACCGATCAGAGTCAAGCCTGATCGGTCACCCAGACCGATCAGGGCAGATGAACAGTGATTTTTTAATCAGATCCAAGATCCCTGATCGGTCACTGGACCGATCCAGGACTTGATTAGCAAGGGAACTCACTCACCGTCTGCTCCCTGATCGGTCACCAGACCGATCAGGAGCAAGCCAGCAAGGAAGCAGCCTGCTCCCTGATCGGTCACCGGTCCGATCAGGAGCCCCACAGTAGGTTCTCAACCTCACTATGTGCTCTCTGATCGGTCACCAGTCCGATCAGACATCGCTGGATCGGTCACCAGACCGATCCACGAAGGAGCAGTGTGCCAATATCCCTGATCGGTCACCAGACCGATCCAGGGACTCAAACCAAGCCCTCCAAGCTAGGAATTCATCCACCTTTGCCCTCCAAGCTAAGGATTTTTCCATCTAACCCTCCAAGTTGGGAATTTGCACCTAACCCTCCAAGTTAGGAATTTGCACCTAACCCTCCAAGTTAGGACTTTTCACCTAGCCCTCCAAGCTACGACTTTTCACCCAACCCTTCCGAGTTAGAACATCATCCAACCTAGCCCTCCAAGCTAGGCACCTGATCCTCCAAGTCAGGACTTTTTCACCTAATCCTCCAGGATGGGAATTTGCACCTAACCCTCCAAGTTAGAACCTTTCACCTAGCCCTCCAAGCTAGGACTTTTCACCCAACCCTTCCGAATTAGGACTTTTCCAATACCTAGCCCTCCAAGCTAGGATTTTTCACACCTAACCCTCCAGGTTAGGATTTCCCAACACCTAGCCCTCCAGACTAGGATTTTCAACACCTAACCCTCCAGGTTAGGATTTTCCAACACCTAGCCCTCCAGACTAGGATTTTCCATACCATGCCTGATCCCCGATCAGGACTTAATCATAATCAATAATCATCCACCTAAACTAAAATCGGTGTCAACACCAAAACAACAATCAGGGCCAGACTGCATCAACAATCTCCCCCTTTTTGTTGTTTGACAATCCAATTTTAAGTTTAGGGATTCTCAATCAATAGCTCAACTTTAGAATCATAGGGGGATCCAGATCCTCCCCTTATAACATGATCATTCTAAACTTAACCAATCCACACTCTCCCCCTTTGTCGAACACCGAAAAGGGGCTAGAGGGGCTGTTAAGTCCTAAACAAACTCCCCCTCAACCCTAGGGGTATCCCAAATCAACAAAGATGTGATATGTTGTTGGATAACCATACGAACACATGTAAAAAAGATAGAGCAAGATATAGAAATCACATGCATCATATGAACACGAAGTATCAACTCGCAAAGCATGCCATAACATTTAGATGTATCAGGTAAGCATGGCATTACAAGCATGAACATGGCAGTGTAGCAAACATGCAGATCATAGTCATATAAACAACATGGCATCAACAATAGATATACTAAGAGTAGATAAAAAAATAGACAGGTCAAAGCATAAAACAAGTAGCAAGATACGAGTGGCACAAGGCCACAATAGTCAAGTCACAGGGCATACAGCCCAAGAGTCATACAAGGCATCCACAAGGAAAGGTAAGAGACATCCAAGCTCAAACATCAGCGGGAGGGTCGTCATCGTCCACGAGATCATCCATCGTGGTATCAGTAGGAGCAAGAGACCCAGGTGCAGTACTCGATGAAGGTGCACCTCCTGGAAATGTGTGGCTGCGCCACTCATCATACCATGTCTGCTGGAGGGTACGGGTCCCCGAGACCTCAGTCTCGATCCTGGTCAGTCGGCCATCAAGAGAGCGAAAACATGACCGAAACTCCTCGCGATCTGTCTCCCTCAACTGAACAAAATCCTGTAGCGTCTGATCCAGCTCTGAGATCTGCCAGCGCAGATCTGGATCCGGCTCGTCGTAGTCATCATCATCAGCAGCAGCGGCTGGCGCCTGAGCCTGTGGACCTCCCCTTGGTAACTCACCAAGAACCCTACCATCTTTCCAAATCAACATCCGATCGGGCCCCCGAATAATGATGCCGGACTTGGCGAATGCTCGCCGGCCAAGTCTGCAATCCTGTCGTACCATAGGCATCGTCCGGCCCTTGGTGACATCAACACCTACTGACATGAGCCAGTCGGTGATGACGTGACCAAAGGGCATGTAGACCGTGCGTCGGCTGGACTCTCGATAAGATAAGATGGACTGGAAGATGCTCTCCATGATATCGAAGTCCAAACGGCGGTGCATGCCGTAGAGCATCAGACAGTGATAGGGTCGGATCTCAGCTAAAGGTTTGGAGGTGATTGGGAGGATACAATTCGTGATGATCTTGAATAATATGTAGCTAGTGGGAGAAAGACGGAGTGCAGCAAAGGTAGGAAAGTCAGGGCCAAGCTCATCAAGACCGTCTGGGCGGGGATGACCAAAGAAATACTGATGGATAGAATCAGGGGTAACATCTGCAAATGGTGCTAGTAGAGGATTAGGAAGCTCGGGATAGATCGAATACATGTTTGGTGATCGGCGACCACCCAGAAAATCGGCAAGTATGTCATAAGAAAAATCGAGAGTCTTTTTGGCGACTCGAGTAGTGAACTCGAAACCGCCTTGAGGACCCTGCTGAAGGTTATTGTAAAATTCCGAGACTAGGTCATAGTTGATGGTTCGCTCTAAGGAGAGGAGGAACCCAAGATTGTAAAAGGTAACGATCTCCATGATCGATGGACAGTACTCAGTCAGGAAAGGAACATCTATGGATCGGCAGGGTAGCATTTTGAAAGTCCTAGATTGGAAAGACTGCTCACAGGCGGCGTTTGGAAATCTAGAACTAGAAGAGGGTTGTGGCCTCTTGGAGGGGGTAGAGGAAGAGGGGGCTTTCCCTTTGGAGCTGCCCTCTACAGCTTCCTTGCCCTTGGAAGATCTCCTAAAGATTGAAATGGTCATACAATCATGATTCAATTAGGAAGTGATCATACACAGTTTGGAACAATTGATCATGATGGGCATAAATTGAATCACACATACAAGAGTTGATCATCAGAGGGAAATCATATGCACCAGATTAAAGATAAAACCCAATCATAAGATAGACATTAAATCAAGATCATAAGTAGAATAATAATGAGATGAAAGATTCGATTTGATCATTTGGTGAGAAGGAAGATCACGGCAAAAAAATAGGGGGGTCACGACACAACAGCAAGAACAAGAACCAAAACATGGTTAGTTTCACAAACAAATACTAAGGGTTGATTTGAATGAAAAACCAAAGCAGAAACTTACTTTGGTGCCATTGGAGTAGTTCTTGGGGGTCGAGAGCAAGAAGCTTGCGCGGAAGGGTGCTCTCGGCGCAAGAGGTGGTCGCAAAGTGTTTCTGCGAGAGAGGAACTCGCACAGGACTCGGAGCAACCTTCACACTCACGCTCACGCGAGGAAGAAGAACACGCAGGAGGCCCTCTCGCACACACAGGGTCACGCAAGAAGGTTTTCGGCGCTAGGGTTCGGGAGATGAAAGTGTTTCGCGAAGTTAATCTGTTGGTGGATCGGTCCACCAACCAGATTTTAATGCACCTGAATGGATCACCGTTCGATCTGATCGCGCCCAGACCGATCAGGCTACAGCCTGATCGGACTGAACCGATCCTGATCGGTCGGGTGACCGATCAAGCAAGCTCCTGATCGATCGGTTGATCGATCAGGAGAGATCAGTAGGCTTGGGGCTCTGGACCCCCTGATCGGTCGTGGACCGATCCCAGCAGGGTGCCAGATCGGTCCGGGGACCGATCCAGGCCGGCTCAGAACACTTAGTCAAATTTGGAAATCATTGCTAGTCCTGCTGATCGGTCTGTGGACCGATCAACGCAAAAGGAAGCCAGATCGGTCCGGGGACCGATCAGCCGTATGCCTGATCGGTCTGGTGACTGATCAGGGTTCCTGATACTCCCTGATATGAACTGAAATGTTCAGTTTCAGAATTTCAGAATCTCCCCAAGAAGATCTAATGAAGTTTATCGAGCTTGGACATGATCTCATGACTAAAATTTATCCCTGAACGAAGATCAAAAGTCCTTATGGGTTCAACAATCACTTTGACCCATCCAAATAGAGTTAAACTCAAACAACAATCAATCAAGCAAATTCAATCAAGTTTTGGTTCCAAATCCAAGTTTCCAATCAAGTTGCCTTGATTGGAATGTCCAAGTATGATCATGGAGCCAAATACACATATGTTATGCATTGGTTTTCCCCATACTTGGTCACCACCGTGATTATTATCTCGTCAACTTAATTTCTCAAGGGATGCATTGACATTTTGAGAAATTGAGTTGATCCTAACATCTCACCCCATATCTAGCAAACAAAAATGTTTTGGTAAACCTTATAGTTTGTGTGAGATGTCCCCAAGGTTACCCAATTGTTCCCCAACAATTTTGAAATAATCATGAAGGGTTTTGAATGCAATTTGAAAATCATGAAGCGCGACACATTCCCAACTCCCGTCTTAGGAAACTAAATTCATTCTCGGGAAGTGGTTTAGTGAAAATGTCAGCTAGGTTTGACTTGGACTCTACATGTGAGAGTACAATATCTCCCCTAGCTACATGATCTCTAATGAAGTGGTGACGCACCTCAATATGTTTGGTCCTAGAATGATGGACTGGATTCTTGGTTAAGTTAATTGTGCTTATGTTGTCACATAACACTTGCACACCCTTGTAACTCAATCCATAGTCCTCTAAAGTATGTATCATCCACAACAATTGTGATACACTCTCTCCCATGGCGATATATTCTGCCTCGGTCGTGGAGAGAGCAACACAATGTTGCTTCCGACTTGACCAACTCACTAAGGACGAACCTAAGAATTGACAACCCCCACTTGTGCTTTTTCGGTCCAACTTACATCCAGCGTAGTCGGAATCCGTATAGCCAATCAAATCAAAAGATTCGGTACGGGGGTACCATAGACCGACTCCAATTGTGCCCTTGAGATATCTCAAAATACGCTTAACAGCGATTAAGTGAGATTCCTTGGCACAGACTTGATACCTAGCACACATACCTACAGCAAATAGTATATCAGGTCGACTAGCTGTAAGGTATAGCAAACTACCTATCATGCTTCGATATTGAGTCAAATCAACGGGTTTACCACTCTCATCATTGTCTAATCTTGTGTTTGTCGCCATGGGAGTGGTTACCTCTTTTGAATCACTCATATTGAATTTTCGAAGCATTTCTTGTGTATACTTTGATTGGTGCACATAGATACCATCGCGAGTTTGCTTGATTTCAAGTCCAAGGAAGAAGGTCAACTCTCCCACTAGACTCATTTCAAACTCACTCTCCATGTGTCCAATGAACTCATTTAAATAGCCCTTATTATTTAAGCCACAAATTATGTCATCGACATATACTTGGGCTACAAAAATATTGTCACTATCTCTTCGTAGAAATAGTGTAGGGTCTATTTGGCCTCTAACGAAGCCCTTCTCAATTAGAAATGTCAACAACCGCTCATACCAAGCTCGGGGTGCTTGTTTAAGGCCATAAAGTACCTTCTTGAGCTTGAACACGTGGTTTGGAAATTCGGTACTCTCAAACCCCGGAGGTTGTTCGACATAAACCTCTTCTCTAATCAAACCATTTAAGAAGACCGATTTGACATCCATTTGATATAACTTGAAGCCACGATGTGCTGCAAATGCAAGCATCAATCGGATGGATTCTAATCGTGCCACGGGAGCGTAAGTCTCATCATAATCAAGGCCTTCAACTTGACTGTAGCCCTTGGCTACCAAGCGTGCCTTGTTTCTAATGATTTCTCCCTTGTGGTTTAATTTGTTTTTGAAGACCCATTTGGTTCCAATAATGGTGGTCTTCTTAGGTCTAGGGACTAAGTCCCAAACTTGACTCCTCTCAAATTGACCTAGTTCATCTTGCATTGCAATGATCCAATCGGGATCACTTAATGCTTCATCAATTTTTCTAGGTTCAATTTCGGAAATTAGGGCAACTTCATTAGCCTCATTCCGGAAGAATGATCTAGTCCTAACCCCCTGATGGATGTCTCCAACAATTTGGTCTTGGGGGTGACTAGAGGCTAATCTAGTTTGCCTTGGTGTTGGTGGTGCTACGGGTTCACTAGACACAAGTGCAGCCTCAGGATCCGGCTGATCAATGGGTTGTCTAGGTTCACCGTCATCAGACTCATCACCATCAACAACACTTGGAGTTTCATTCAAACTTAGTCTCCTAAGCTCGAGTTGAACTCCTTCTACATTTTCTGATTGGTTAATTGATTTTGGAATTTCTTCAAAGATCACATCAGAAGACTCTTCAACTAATCTAGACTTCTTGTTGTAGACTCGATAGGCTTTGCTAACGAGGGAATACCCGACTAGTATCCCTTCATCAGCCTTTGCCGTGAACTTTCCAAGGTGGTCCTTGGTGTTTAGAATAAACACCTTACAACCAAACACCCTAAGGTGTTTAACCGTAGGTGGTTTTCCAAACCAAAGTTCATGGGGAGTCTTTCCTAAGAGCCTATGAATGAGGACTCTGTTTTGCACATAGCAAGCCGTATTTACAGCTTTAGCCCATAAGTAACTCGGGAGTGAGTACTCATTAAGCATGCTTCGTGCAGCCTCTTAAAGTACACGGTTCTTCCTCTCTACAACACCATTTTGTTGTGGTGTTCTAGGAGTAGAGAACTCATGTCTATAACCTCTATCTTGACAAAATTCTAAAAACCTTTGATTTTGAAATTCACCTCCATGATCACTCCTAATTGTCTTAATGGTTGATGATTTTTCATTTTCAACTCTTCTACAAAAAGAAATGAAAATATCTAAAGTTTGGTCCTTATATTTTAAAAAGTAAGTCCATGTATATCTAGTGAAATCATCAATGATCACAAAGCAATATCTACTTCCATTCAATGATATGATAGTGCTACAATCAAATAGATCCATATGAAGTAAATCTAATGCATTGGAAGTACTTACAGTGCTTTTACCTTTATGTGCAGATTTTGTTTGCTTACCCATTTGACATGCATCACAAAGTTTATCTTTCTCGTACTTGACGCTTGGTAAGCCATGGACTAGTCCCTTGTTGGCCAACTTCTGGATGTTCTTCATGTTCACATGTGCTAGCCTCCGGTGCCAAAGGGTGGACTCTTCTTCTTTTGACATGAGACACTTAGCAAAAGCATTAGTAGCACTTTTAAATGAAACTTGATAAATATTGTCTACTCTTGCTCCTACTAGTACCGTGTCCAAGGTGTCATTTTGTCTAACTAGACATTGACTTGGTTGGAAGTCAATTGTGTAACCCGTGTCACACAATTGACTCACACTTAGGAGATTAAATTTCATCCCCTTGACTAGAAGGACATTTGAAATTCTAAGACATTCGGATATTTGAATGTCTCCTATTCCTATGACCTTAAGACTACCATTGTTACCAAATGATACATTACCTCTACTTTTCTTGTGAAGTGTGGTAAACAATGATCTATCCCCGGTCATGTGTTTGGAGCATCCACTATCAACGAACCAAGTTGATAGATGCTCCCCCTCAATCATAACCTACACAATTCGAAAAATAGAAGTTTTAGGTACCTAAAGTATCAACTAAACATGACTTAGGCACTCATGCCTTGACCATTTTCTTTTGGATTTTGGGTGTCCTAGATTGTCTCATATCAGTCCTAGACATGAGAGACACAAATGAGGGTTCCTTAGGGCGGTAACCAATACCGGCCCTATTGTAAATCACTCTTTGGGCATTTAGGATCATATCTAGGGTCTTAGAGCTAGTTGAGAATTTCCCAAGAATATTCTTGAGCTTCTCAACTTCACTCTTCAAAGATTGATTTTCCTCTACTAACAAGTTATCATGCAAATCATTGACTTCCTCAACCTTAGAGGACTTCAAATTTTCAATTTCAAGTTTCAATGATTTAATTTCATCTTCTAGCAGTTCAACATGTAAATCATCAATGTTATCATCCCTAGAAGCTTTCAATTGATCAATTTCTAATTGCAATGCTTTAACCTTATTTTTGGACTTCTTAAGCATACTAGTTAAACATGCAATTGCTCTATAACACTTTTCAAGTTCGGGAGAAGTTACCTCTTCATCATCCGAAGATGATGAAGCCGTGTTTGAGGAGCTTGGAGCTTCATCACTGCTCTCCTCACCAAGAGCCATGAGTGCCACTTGCCTTGTGCTCTTTTCCTCTTCATCATCGGATGAGCTTGAGGATGACTCATCCCAAGTGCCTTCAAAGCCTTCTTCTTCTTCTTGGAATTTTCTTCTTTCTTTTTGAATTTCTCCTCCTTCTTCTTTAGTTTTGGACATTCACTCTTGAAATGCCCTTTCCTACCACACTCAAAGCAAGAGGCATTAGTCTTATCAAGTTTGGATTCACTAGAGTTACCTCTTCTCTTGAATCGTCGATCCCTTCGCATCATCCGTCGCACGAAGTTCGCCATTTCGGATGAAGAGGAATCACTGACATCTTCTTCGGAATAGGACTCGGATTCGGAAGAGGATGAAGATGAAGAGACTTCATTCTCCTTCTTCTTCTCCTTCTTCTTCTTATTGGTTCGGTCCCCTGCAACTAAGGCAATCCCCTTCTCCTTGGGGCCTTTGTTAGCCATTTCATGCAATTCCATCTCACAAAACAAATCATCTAATTTTACAATAGATAGATCCTTGGATACTTTGTAGGCATCCACCATGGATGACCACAAAGCATTCCTTGGAAATGCTTTCAAGACATACCTCACAAGGTTGCGATTCTCGACTTTTTCATCAATTGAATGAAGCCCATTGAGGACTTCCTTGAACCGACTATGGAGCTCACTTACCGACTCATTCTCCTTCATGGAGAGGTTTTGGAGTTGATTGAGGAACAAATCCCTCTTGGCAATCCTTGAGTCCCGGGTGCCCTCGTGAAGCTCGATGAGTTTGTTCCACAAGTCCTTGGCACTTGTGAAAGGACCAACCTTGATGAGTTGGTCTTTGTTCATGCCACATTGTAGAGTGACAACCGCCTTCGCGTTGGCTTCACTCTTTCGCGTTCGTTCGACAGTCCACCGTGAAGACTCGAGTTCTTTGACTTCGTCATCCTTAGGAGGGATGAATCCCTCCACCGCGAACCATGTGTGGATATCCATCTTCAAATAGTATTCCATCTTTGATCTCCAATATTGAAAGTCGGCGTCATCAAAGAATGGAGGTCGGGTGGTAGAAAATCCTTCTCTCAAAGCCATCTTGTTGATAACTCTTGGATGTTAAGCCGTAAACAGAGCCCCTTGCTCTGATACCACTTGTTGGATACGAGATGGCTAGAGAGGGGGGGTGAATATAGCCAATCACTTTTCTTTGAAACTTAACAAGTTTCCTGCACTTAACTTATCAGTAGCACAGCAGCGGAAGAAACAAAGGAAACTGAAAGTGCTGTAAACTAAAACAGAAATGAGAACAAGCAGAGACAACTGCCAAGAACCCTAACAAGAGGGTTCACAAGGTTCGAGGATAACTTGCCCCTACTCCTTGGCATGCCCTTAAGGTGGGCGATCCCTTGATCGTCGGCAGATCAAGCCCCGATTTCACCGGATATAACGCAACCTCCTTCTCGGTGGAGAAACCTCTCCACAGCGTTTCAATTAAGATAAAGTTTAAGCACAGAGAAACAACGAGAAGGATCTTACTCAAACACTTAGCAAGGACAAGAACACAGCAAGCTTCCCTGAGCTCCATCCAGTGGCGATCTCACGCAAGAACCTTCTTCGTGTCTTCCCACTGTCGGACTCCAAGGTCCTTGTCCTCTCCTTCAAGCGCTCAAGTAAAGACTGGTTGCTTCTAGATCGCTTGCTCAAAGTGATGAGAGCTTCAAGAACGCAGCAAGCTGGTTGTGAAGAACACATGGCGCGGCAAGAACACAGGTTTTCCCCAAATCTGCTTCCGCGAAGCCAATTTCCGCCCTTTTGTTTCTCCACTCAGCCTCAGGTGACACCATCCTCCGTAGCCTCCAGCTACCTTGCTGCCAACGCTAGCTATCACTGAGCCCTCTCTGGTCTTCCTGAGATCCCCTCAGCCAAGCCCCAGTCTCGGCTCCAGTCTGCAGCTCGGCCGTTGCAACCTGAAATGGAGAATCGGACAAACCTGCTGCAAGGAAAGCCTTCGTTGACCTCTCCTTGAGTGTTTGAATCCTCCCCTGTCACCTGCAGCTTAATCTAACTGTTAGAGCAGCAAATCATACAGTAAATCAAGTATCAGAAGCAAACATCAGCGAATCGGATACGATCAGACGCTCTGACTACGTCTGACAGTGCAATTTGAATTAAAGTGATCGGTCACCGGACCGATCCAGGGCGTGTGGGTCGGTCACCAGACCGATCCACTGCTTCGTTGGGATTCCCAGCTCTCGCGGCTATACACTCCTGATCGGTCACCGGACCGATCAGAGTGAAGCCTGATCGGTCACCAGACCGATCAGAGTCAAGCCTGATCGGTCACCCAGACCGATCAGGGCAGATGAACAGTGATTTTTTAATCAGATCCAAGATCCCTGATCGGTCACCGGACCGATCCAGGACATGATTAGCAAGGGAACTCACTCACCGTCTGCTCCCTGATCGGTCACCAGACCGATCAGGAGCAAGCCAGCAAGGAAGCAGCCTGCTCCCTGATCGGTCACCGGTCCGATCAGGAGCCCCACAGTAGGTTCCCAACCTCACTGTGTGCTCCCTGATCAGTCACCAGTCCGATCAGACATCGCTGGATCGATCACCAGACCGATCCACGAAGGAGCAGCGTGCCAATGTCCCTGATCGGTCACCAGACCGATCCAGGGACTCAAACCTAGCCCTCTAAGCTAGGAATTCATCCACCTTAGCCCTCCAAGCTAAGGATTTTTCCATCTAACCCTCCAAGTTGGGAATTTGCACCTAACCCTCCAAGTTAGGAATTTGCACCTAACCCTCCAAGTTAGGACTTTTCACTTAGCCCTCCAAGCTACGACTTTTCACCCAACCCTTCCGAGTTAGAACATCATCCAACCTAGCCCTCCAAGCTAGGCACCTGACCCTCCAAGCCAGGACTTTTTCACCTAATCCTCCAGGATGGGAATTTGCACCTAACCCTCCAAGTTAGGACCTTTCACCTAGCCCTCCAAGCTAGGACTTTTCACCCAACCCTTCCGAATTAGGACTTTTCCAATACCTAGCCCTCCAAGCTAGGATTTTTCACACCTAACCCTCCAGGTTAGGATTTCCCAACACCTAGCCCTCCAGACTAGGATTTTCAACACCTAACCCTCCAGGTTAGGATTTTCTAACACCTAGCCCTCCAGACTAGGATTTTCCATACCATGCCTGATCCCCGATCAGGACTTAATCATAATCAATAATCATCCACCTAAACTAAAATCGGTGTCAACACCAAAATAACAATCAGGGCCAGACTGCATCAACAATGACAGGGGAATTATTTCTCAATGAAGGACTTAGGTGAAGCAGCCTACATTCTAGGCATCAAGATCTATAGAAATAGATCTAAAAGATTACTTGGTCTAAGTCAGAGTACATACATTGACAAGGTATTACATCATTTTGTCATGTAGAATTCCAAGAAGTGATTTCTGTCAATGTCACATGGTGTGAGTCATTCAAAGACTCAATGTCCTTCTAAAGAGGACAGAGAGCATATGGATCAGATCCCTTATGCATCTGTTATAGGGTCTATCATGTACATCATGCTATGTACTCACCCAAATGTCTCATATGCATTGAGGATGATGAGCATATATTATTAGGACTGAAAGAAATTTAGATATCTCCATAATGGTATGATATTATCCACTTTGGGCCTAAGCCCTTATGATTTTGCTCTTGGGCTCTCCTAAAATGCCTCATACCAATAGAGATATCTTTTTTCCTTATAAGCATATGATCTTTCCCATGTGTTTTCGATGTGGGACTATGTTTGCAACCTTACAACCCCAACAATCCCCCCCCCCCTCAAACAAAGGACCACAAGCCCCCCCTCAAGTGGAAACCCTTTCCGTTTGATGTCTGATCCTCAACCCACTAGGACTTTCTGCCCTTCTGTCCACCCGACCTACTAGGACTTCACTGCCTAGCCACAACTAAGACTTCTCTACCTAGTGTTTGGTCCTCTTGATCAAGACACAGGAGCCCACACATCCTTTATTCAAGGCTTAACCCACATGGTTAGATCTGGATCATGGTTCTAGCTTGTGCTTCTTCCGGTGGTTAGTCCAATGAAGAGCGACCTGGCTCTGATACCAATTGTTACGACCAAAAATATTTTAGATATCTCCACAATGGTATGATATTATCCACTTTGGGCCTAAGCCCTCATGGTTTTTCTCTTGGGCTCTCTCAAAAGGCCTCATACCAATGGAAATATCTTTTTTCCTTATAAGCCTATGATCTTTCCCATGTGTTTTTGATGTGGGATGATGTTTGCAACCTTGCAACCCCAACATAAACTAGTTAGATCCAGGTGAAAGCACTGGACAACTACCAAGAATATTCTTAAGTACTTACAAAGGATGAGAGAATATTTCTTAATATTTGGAGGCGATGAGGAGTTAGCTGTAAAGGGCTACAGTGATGCAAGCTTCCAAACTAACAGAGATGATTTCATATCACAGTCATGTTGGGTTCTCCCGGCATAAAAACACAAAATACAGCGGAAATAAGAACCCTCGAGCGATCCATGCGAAAGAAAACTCATACAATGTTCATTTATCTAATAGATCTATCTAATGTGTATACCTTTGGAGCGTGCCCTTTGCTTATCCCACTCGTCCAAGATGCGCCGGATCTCTTGCACGTTTAAATGTCCGTGCCTCTATTCGTATCCACATGGACACAATCTCTCAACTTCGGGAAGAACTACCTTAGTTGTGCTAGCAACTTGAGGTAGTTCACAAGACCACCAAGAACCCCAAAGGGGTTTTGGCCAAGAGGGAGAAAGGGGAAGAAGAGAGGAAGGGAAGAAGGAAAAGCACACACACTCATTCAAAATGACTAGACCCTCTTTTATATTCATCCCATGAATATGAAGAGTCTTTTGTCTCTTTGACTTCCCTTCATTAAAGCCAATAAAGAGCACATCTTTTCATGTGACTCTTCACCATTTCTTCATCCAATGAAGAGAGACTTTTCTCTTTCCTTCATTAAACACTTTAATGAATTTCCCATGCAATTTCGACAGGGCCTCTCGGGCTTCCGACCAGGTCTCCCGAGTAAGTCTCCCGAGAAAGTCCCTGAGCTCCCGACCAAGTCTGCCGACCAAGTCCCCGAGCTCCCGACCAAGTCTGCCGAGTGGCGAGCTCCCGACCCAGTCTGCCGAGCTCCCAGCCCAGTCTGCCGAGCTCCCAGCCCAGTCTGCCGAGTGCCGAGCTCCTGACCCAGTCTACCGAGCTCCCAGCTCAGTCTACCGAGTGTCGAGCTCCTGACTCAATCTGCCGAGATCTCAGCTCAGTCTGTCGAGTGTCGAGCTCCCGACCCAAGCTCCCGAGTTCCTAACTCGAGCTCCCAATCAGATCTCCCGAGTTCCCAACACGGGCTCAGATCTCCCGTGTTCCCAACTCTGGCCCCTGAAGCATCATGTCCTTAGTGTGTTACCCAATAGGTTCTCGTGACATTGGCAATGCGCCTAAATGCTTTAGACACATAAGCAATGAGCGGCATCTAGCAATGCATCATTGCTACCCAAGTAACAAGAAAAGTCGAGATCTAACTAAACCTCCGTGACTATGATAATGTATGACCTTGTTCTTCTATCATTGATATCTAGATTGACCAATGAGGCATAGACCATGTCATCCTCAATCAATCATGTGTTTCTTGATCCCTGAGTAGACTCACTCAAACAAATGAGCTCAATATCTCATATTGACTCATTTGAGCATGGTCTTGTGTTTTAGTAGTCCTACTCGATCAAGGGGCCCACAGATATCACTCCCGTCATATGGGAGGGATAGATCACATCTACATCACTCACATCTATCTGTTGATGCAGTCTGGCCCGAATGTTGTTTTGGTGTTGATAATGATTTAAGTTTGGTTGAGTGAATTCGGATTAAGTCCTGGTCGGGGACTGGGCACGAAACCCTAGTGAGTGAAGCAAGGTTGAAATCCCAGTGAGTGAAGCCGGGTCCTGGTGAGTGAAGCCAGGTAATTGAAATCCTAGTGAGTGAAGCTAGGTTGAAATCCCGGTGAGTGAAGCCGGGTCCTGGTGAGTGAAGCCAGGTGAAGGAAATCTCGGTGAGTGAAGCTGGGTCCTGGTGAGTGAAGCCAGGTGAATGAAATCTCGGTGAGTGAAGCCGGGTCCCGGTGAGTGAAGCCGGGTGACCGAAACCCTGGTGAGTGAAGCCAGGTCCTAGCGAGTGAAGCTAGGTTGATTGAAATCCCGGTGAGTGAAGTTGGGTGACCGAAACCCTGGTGAGTGAAGCCAGGTCCTAGCGAGTGAAGCTAGGTTGATTGAAATCCCAGTGAGTGAAGTCGGTTCTCGATGAGTGAAGCCGGGTGACCGAAACCCTGGTGAGTGAAGCCAGGTCCTAGCGAGTGAAGTTAGGTTGATTGAAATCCCAGTGAGTGAAGCCGGGTGACCGAAACCCTGGTGAGTGAAGCCAGGCCCTAGTGAGTGAAGCTAGGTTAAATGAAGTCCCGGTGAGTGATGCTGGGAACGGAGTCTTGGTCTGGGGGACTGAGCACGAGTCAGAGAAGGCTAGGGAGTCCGTTCTCTTGACTTAGAGTTGAATTGGGTGTCGCTGGATCGGTCTGGTGACCGATCAGGGAGATTGGCACGAACTCCTGTTGTGGATCGGTCTGGTGACCGACCCAGAGAAGGCTGATCGGTCTGGTGACTGATCAGGGAGAGAACAAAAAGGTTTCTGTTGAGTTTCTGATCGTTCTGGTGAACAATCAGAGAGAGGTCAGTAGCCTTGGGGAGAAACTCTTGATCGGTCTGCTGGACCGATCAAATATTGCGAGTTCCTCATTATGACCGATCAGGATGGATCCTGATCGGTCAATAGACCGATCAGAGCACACCCTGATCGGTCCGGTGACCGATCAGGGGTTGTGGCTAAGGAAGCTGGAGGAAACCCAGCTAAGTGCTGGATCGGTCCGGTGACCGATCCACGATCTGTGATCGGTCAGGATGATCGATCACAAGAGGTCTGCGATTTCTGGTTTCCCACTGTGGACCGATCAGGCTGGAGGCTGATCGGTCAGGGCTTACCCTGATCAGTCTGGTGACCGATCAGGGTCCTCCCTGATCGGTCTGGTGACCGATCAGTAGCTGTAACTTTAATTTGAAATCGATGTCAGACGCTCTAATCATGTCTGTTTTCTCTGCGCTTTCTCTGATACATTGTGATTTCCTTGTGATATGCTTTGCTAAGAGTCTGATGAGCTTGCAGGTAATGGAGGATGACCCAAATAAAGGAGGAGGATTAACTGGAGACTTTATTCACGTCATGTTTGGATGTTTTCTCTTCCCAGGTCTCAATGGCTTCTAGCGTGCGGCTGGCAACTAACGGAGGCTCAGCTGGAGAGGTCTTCAGTGGACTGAGTGCTCAGGGAGTCAGGGTGCCAGGCTGTGGCTTAGTGGATGCTGATGGAGAGCCTGGTGATGGGAGCAGAAGCTTAAGACGAAGCTGGAAACAGAGGAGCGGTAGCAATAAACAGACAGAAAACTTGAGGAGTTGGGCTGGGTTGTTTGTGTGCTCTCTGTTGCATTGTGCTTAAGTGTTTTTCTGCTACATTCTTGTGAGAGTTTTCCTTCTTAGTCTCGTGAGCTTAATTGTTATCCTATTGAGATGCTTGTGGAGATGTTTCTCTACCGAGAAGGAGGCTTGCTATATCCGGGTTCACCGGGGCTTGATCTATCGACGATCAAGGGATCGCCCACCTCACAGGCACGCCAAGGAGTAGGGACAAGTTATCCCCGAACCTTGTACATCGCGGTGTTAGCATCGGTTTGCTTTCTTTCCTTGTTTTCTTTCTGTATTGTTGTTTCCACTGCTGATCATGCAGAAAGATGTGTTTCAAAGAGGAAGAGCAAGATTTGAGTGTCTGGCTACATTCACCCCCCCCCCCCCCCCGCTCTATAGTCATCCAAGCACCAACAAGTGGTATCAGAGCTTGGGGCTCTGTTCAACGGCTTAACATCTGAGAGCTTACAACAACGATGGCTTTGAGAGAAGGTTTCAGCACCATCCGACCTCCATTCTTCGACGGCACTGATTTCCAATATTGGAGGTCAAAGATGGAGTATTATCTCAAGATGAACATCAACACATGGTTCGCTGTGAAGGAGGATTTCTCTCCCCCAAAGGATGTTGAGGGAAAAGATCTAGACTACTCAAGTTGGTCGGCTGAGCAAACTTGCAAAGGAGAAGCCGATGCGAAGGCGGTGGTTACCTTGTAATATGGGATGACCAAGGACCAACTAATCAAAGTTGGTCCCTTCACAAGTGCTAAAGACCTATGGAGCAAGCTCATTGAGCTCCATGAAGGCACTCAAGATACCCGGAGTGCCAAGAAGGACCTCCTTCTCAGCCAACTTCAAAACCTTTCTATGGAAGAGAATGAAAAGGTAAGTGAACTCCATGGAAGATTCAAAGAGATCCTCAGTGGCTTGCATTCCATCAATGAGAAGGTAGAGAACCGAGATCTTATAAGGTATATCCTCAAATCTTTCCCTAGGAATACTTTGTGGTCATCCATGGTGGATGCCTACAAGGTATCTAAGGATCTCTCAATTATTAAGTTAGAAGATCTATTTTGTGAAATGGAACTACATGAGATCTCTAACCAAAGCCCAAAGGAGAAAGGGTTGGCTTTTGTGGTAGATAACAGAAGAAAGGAGAAGAAGAAAGAAAAGGAGGAGAAGAACACCCATCACTTTGCTTTCATGGCTTTAGAAGAGTCAAACAAGGATAGTGAAGACGAAGCGAGTAGCTCCTCAACCGCGCCTTCATCATCTTCGGATGATGAAGAGGTAATCTCTCCCGAGTTAGACAAGTGTTATAGAACCTTTGCATGTCTAACTAGTTTGCTTAAAAAATCTAAGAACAAGGTTAAGTCATTGAGATTAGAAGTAGAAGAATTAAAATCCTCTAGGGTTGAGGATGTTAATGATTTGCATGATAAGTTCCTTGAGAATGAAAATAAGGAATTAAGGAGCGAAATTGAAAACCTCAAGAATATTCTTGAGAAGTTTTCAATTAGCTCCAAAACCCTAGATATGATTCTAAATTCGCAAAAAGCGGTTTACAACAAGGTTGGTTTAGGTTACCAACCTAAAGAACCTAGTATCATGTCACTAATGTCTAGAACCCATTTTAGATCATCAAATGATTCTAGGGTTCAAAAAGTCAAAAAGAAAATGACTAAGGCATGGGTGCCTAAGTCCTTCATTGTTGATGCATTAAGTCCTAAAATTTGGGTACCTAAAACTTCTATCTTTAGAATTGTATAGCATTGATTGAGGGGGAGCATCTATCAACATGGGTGGTTGATATTTGGTGCCAAAAACATGGTCATTCCTAGTTAGGGATGTGCTTACCATTTCCTCAAATTAATGGATGACCATGTACACAATGTAGGTGATTAGATTTAAATCAATTGAGAACTTGAATTCCCTACACAATGTAGATACTGTTGGATCGAGAAAATACGATAGAGGGGGGGTGAATATCGTAAATCGTTTCGGATTGAAAAAGAGAATGCACAGCGGAAAATTAACACAAAAACACACACGAACATAAGGATTTACTTGGTTCAGAGTCGCGGTCGGCTCCTACTCCAAGGCCCACGGTCCTTGACCGTTTACTGCGGGCAATTCTATAATCATGCAAGTTATTACAAAAATTTGTACAGTAATAGTGCAGTACAAATTACAATTAAGCTCTTTGTTACCGACGCCCGGTGTAGATCATTCTTCGGTGCGGAGGGTCATCGTCGGCACTTGAATCTCGAGATCGGAGGTTTCCGGAGCAAAGCGCTTGAGTCGAAGAGCATAGAGGCGTTGGAAGAATTGATATCGAAGCCTTAGGGGTCGAGTCCCTTTTATAGTGCATCTGGGGGCACCCGGGACGCTGGGGGCACCCTCCACGTGTCTCTCGATCCGCAAACCTTCATCCGGAACTCGGTCAGCTCTTATCCCTCTAGGATCGGGCTCGAGTTTTGACGGGGGCGCCCAGGACACAGAGGGCGCCCTGCTTGACTTGGTCTTGCTGGCTTCTCGGCTAACTTCAATCCAATTGCTTCGTTGGCTTGGACCCAGGGCGCCCGAGGCATCCGAGACGCCCGGGAGCTTGAGGGCGCCTGTCCCAGTGAGCTTCCGAAGCGTTACTTTCTCAGCTTGTCTTACCTTCACCTTGGGGGCGCCCGACCCAGCTGCTGCCCCTCTCCTTTGGGGCGTTCTGAGCTGCAAAAACTCGTTCCTTCGGTCCTACATCTAGGGTTAGTACCAAACAAAACAAAACAAGAATGTTAATTAATTTTACAGCCGTAGTTGTCTTGGTTCTGACTTCGGGTCTCCCAAATGGAACCCTAGGTCGAACCGACGCCTACTGTTCCCTCAACGGGGAACGCGTCCTCACCTACTCCTCTCAGGAGAATTTACCTGTTGCCAACCAGCTCCTCCGATTGGACTTTTGACCCAGCAGTCCTTCGCTAGGTGCCTAGCAGTCCTTCGCCAGGTCTTCGTTACCAAGCAGTCCTTCACCTGGTGCCTAGCAGTCCTTCGCCAGGTCTTCGTTACCAAGCAGTCCTTCGCCTAGTGCCTAGCAGTCCATCGCCAGGTCTTCGTTACCAAGCAGTCCTTCTCCTGGTGCCTAGCAGTCCTTCGCTAGGTCTTCGACTCCTAGCAGCCCTTCGCTAGGTGCCCAGCAGCCCTTCGCCAGGTCTTAGGGTTTCGATGCCTAGCGGTCCTTCGCTAGGTGCCTATCAGTCCTTCGCTAGGACTTCAATCTGTACACTCAAGTAACATGTTAGATAAAAATAACATCTTAACTTTTTGAACTCTTTGCCATTATCAAAACCCAGGTTCGACTTGGGTGCTGTCTGCACCAACAATCTCCCCCTTTTTGATTTATGGCAACCTGGTTCAAAAAGTTAAGTTAATAAGAAACAGGTGAAATACCAGTTTAGTTTCCTCCCCCTGGAAGGAATCTCCCCTAGGTTTTTCAAAGGTTTGTGGGGTTTGACAAATTTCTAAGTCTAAAAATGGAATTGATTTTTCAACACTTAGACCATTTTTCAAAAGAAGTTTTTAGAAAACATTTTTCCAAAAAATTTGGTTGGGCACTTGGAAAATTTATTCTTAGAACCTTTACAAAAAAAAATTTCAAGTCAATAACTTAGAAAGTTTTTTAGACATCTTCTAAAGTTTTTATTACAAAAAAATTTGATAAAAAATTTCAATCTCTTTAGTACTTTAAAAACTTTATACTTAGAGACTTTTTTATTAGAGAAGTTTAAAAAGTAAGTACTTAGAGATAACAGCTCAGGTCAAGCATTTTGAAAACAGCTCAGTTCATGTACTTTGAAAACAGCTCAGGTCAAGTATTTTGAAAACAGCTTGGATGATTTTACTTTTTGAAAAAAGGATAGAGTTTTGAAAATTTTGCAAAAAATTAATAAGATTTAATTTTCAAATCTTCACTCCTTTCCAATCTCTCCCCCTTTGCCATATATCAAAAGAAATAAAGCAAGAAAAAAAAGCAAAAGAAGAATGTGCTGTATTGAACCAATTCAAGGTATAAATTTGGACCAAATCAATTTGAGTTATTTCGCTCGGGTCCTATCTAACCCAATTAGCTACTTACTAACTATTATAAATAGTAGTTTTCGCTAGGGTTAGTCAAGCTAAGTGTTTTGTTCAAGTTAGATTTTCTAAGCTTGACACTTAACCTGATTACTGTTTAATTTATGTTTAGTGCCCCAATTACTGCAGATGCACTGACTTAAAGCATCTTGAATTAAGGCAAAGACCTAAGCATCTCAACCCATTCTAGGTTATCAGTCAAAAGTACCCTAAGGTGCTTGTGAGATGCTGGCTTATAGATCTATAGGTGCATGCAGTTCTAGGGTTAGGGCCTAGACTAAGTCCATTTTTGAAAAAAACCCTAGTTTTAAAGGGGTAATTTTTCTTAAGAAAAACAAATTCGAAAAATGATTTTGCAAATTAAGTAGAAACTGATTTTAAAATCAAGTAATAAAACAGTTTTAAGAAAAACAGAAATAGAGTAAGCCTATTCTACCAAGCATAATCCTAACTGCCTTCTTAGTGAGCTAAACTCAGACTCAGGTAGGGTTTTGGTGAATATGTCAGCTAAGTTAGATTTAGAGTCTACATGCTTAAGGGCTATCTCACCCCTGGCTACATGATCTCTTACAAAGTAGTGTTTAACTTGTATGTGTTTAGTTCTAGAATGTTGAATTGGGTTCTTAGTTAGATTAATTGAGCTTATATTGTCAATGTAGACCTGAGTTTGTGTGTAGTTAAGCTAGAAGTCTTTGAGAGTGTGCATCATCCATAAGAGTTGTGCTACACACTCTCCTAAGGCAACATACTCAGCTTCAGTTGTGGATAGAGCTACACAGTGTTGTTTTCTGCTGCACCAACTTACTAGACTATTTCCTAACAATTGGCAGCTTCCACTTGTGTTCTTTCTATCTAATTTACAACCAGCATAATCAGAATCCGAGTATCCTGACAAGTCAAAGGTTGAGGTCCTAGGATACCAAATCCCTACATTTAGGGTGCCCTTAACATATCTTAGTATTCTTTTTAGGGCTGCTAAGTGTATTTCCTTAGCACAGGTTTAGTATCAAGCACACATTCCTACAGTAAAATGGATATCAGGTCTGCTGGCTGTAAGGTATAATAGACTTCCAATCATACTTCTATAGAGTTTAAGGTCTACTGGTTTACCATCAGGGTCACTATCTATTTTTACATTTGTGGCCATGGGAGTACTTATGCTTTTAGAGTTATCCATTTTAAATTTCTTTATTAACTCCTTAGCATATTTGGATTGATGGACATAGTTTCCATCCCTAGTTTGTTTAATTTGTAACCCTAGAAAGAAGTTGAGCTCACCAACTAAGCTTATTTCAAATTCATTTTCCATTATTTTAACAAATTCTTTTAAGAAGTTTGAGTTGGTGGACCCAAAGATTATGTCATCGACGTAGATTTGGGCAATAAAGATTTCTTTTCCTAAGGTCTTAATAAATAAGGTTGAGTCAATTTATCCTTGTTTAAATTCTTTAGAAGTTAGGTAGGTTGATAAGCGTTCATACCAGGCCCTAGGTGCTTGTTTTAGTCCATAAAGTGCTTTAGTGAGTTTGTAAACATGGTCAGGTCTTTCTAAGTCCTCAAAACCAGGGGTTGTCCTACATAAACTTCTTCCTTAATAAATCCATTTAGAAAGGCTGACTTTACATCCATTTGGTAGAGTTTAAATCCTTTATGGGATGCAAAGGCTAACAACATCCTAATGGACTCAAGTCTAGCTACTGGGGCATAGGTTTCATCATAATAACCCTTCCACTTGACTGAATCCTTTGGCTACTAAGCGGGCTTTGTTTCTCACTATTTCTCCTTGATCATTTAGCTTATTCCTAAACACCCACTTAGTATTAATAATGGATTTGCCCTCAGGTTTAGGTACTAGTTTCCAGACTTGGTTCCTCTCAAACTGGGCTAATTCCTCTTGCATAGCTAAGATCCAATCAGGATCAGGTAAGGCTTCTTCTATAGTCTTAGGTTCAATTTTTGAGATCATTGCAATCTGACTAAGGTTTCTATAGGAAAACCTAGTTCTGACTCCTAAAGTTGGATCACCCACAATTTGATCAGTTGGGTGACTGAGTCTGGGTTTCTTAGTTTTTCTAGAACTTGGTTCGACCTCAGGTCCGGTCGGTCGGTTTGGTTCAGTATTTGGTTCAACTACTTGGGTTGGTTCAATTGACTCAAGAGTTGGTTCAATAGTTAGTTCATTTAGGGGTTCGATTAAAGGTTCAACAGTTTGTTCATTATCTTCAGTATTTGATGAATTTAGATCTGGATTATCAGATTTTGAGTTAACTTCTTCATCAAATATCAGAATTGTTGTTTCTTCAATTTTCTTAGTTTGTTTGTTGTAAACCCTATAGGCTCTACTTGTTGTTGAATATCCTACGACTGGAATTTACCTAGGTAGTCTTTGGTGTTTAGGATATGGACTTTGCACCCAAAGACCCTTAGGTAATGTAGGTTTGGAAGTCTATGGTAGTATAATTCGTAGGGTGTTTTATTGTGTCTTTTGTTAATCAGGACCCTATTTTGGATGTAGCAAGCCGTGCTAATTGCTTCTGCCCAATATTGGTTAGCTAAGTTAAATTCATTGAGCATAGCTCTAGCGGCTTCCTGTAGAGTTCTATTTTTCCGTTCAACTATCCCATTTTGCTGGGGGGTTCTAGGACACGAAAATTCGTGTATATACCCATTTACCTTACAAAACTCCTCGAATCGTTGATTTTCAAACTCTCCCCAGTGATCACTCCTAAGACTTTTGATTTTGGTATCGTTTTGATTTTCAATTAACTTACAAAGATCACTAAATAGGTTTAAGGTTTCATCTTTGGTCTTCAGAAACCTAACCCAGGTAAACCTAGAGTAATCATCAACAATTACTAAGCAGTACCAGTTTCCGCTTAGTGACTTGGCTCCACGTGAATCAAATAGGCCAAGGTGCAGGAGCTCAAGTGTGGTTTAAGTTAGATCAGATTGAATTAGTTTGTGATTGGACCTGGTTTGTTTACCTTGATTGCATGATTTACATATTAAGTTTTTGGGGTTCTTAATTTTAGGTATACCTTTAATCAGACCAAGTTGGGTGATTTTTGAAACTAATCTTAGATTAGTGTGACCTAATCTCCTATGCCAGAGGTTTGATTCTTCTAACTGAGTTAACATGCATTTAGGTACTAGGGGTAGGTTTATAGTGTAAACATTATTTTTCCTAGAGCACTTAAGCATGATTTCTGAGTCTTGCAAGTTTCTAATCAGGCAGTTAGAGTTGGTGAAGGTGACTACATAACCAGTATCACATAATTGACTTATGCTAAGCAAGTTAAATTTAAAATCTTCAACCAAAAGAACCTTTTTAATAACAAAGTCAGATTTAAGTTCAATATTACCTGACCCAATCACCTTGAGTGTAACATTGTTGCCAAATGCTACTGAGCCTAGGTTCTTGAACTTGAGTTTGGTGAATTTCAATTTATCCCCAGTCATGTGTCTGGAGCACTCGCTATCGAACATCCATTGGTCCAAATCTTTATGCTCCTACACATAAAGAGTTTTATTGATTTGGATCCAATTAGAATCAGGAATAGCCTAAATTGATTTTCACAACCTAGTCTATCTCACCCAATCTAGAGTTATCAATCACGTTAGCCTTATGGGTTTTTGTGAGACAGGTTTTGAATAGACAGAATTATTTTGAAAAATCATGATTTATTTCGAAAAAGTTAGATTAATTTTGAAAGCAATTTGTTTTGAATTTATTTTGAAAAACGAGTGTTTGAATCTACAATTAACTGAACATTTGTGTTAGATTTGAATTTGACAAAGAATAATTTGAATTTGAATTTCAGAAATCGACTTCCAGGTCTTAGCGAGGCACTAGGCCTTCTTTGGCCGTAGCCTTATTGGATCATCATCACTTTCCTTGACAAAGCCTTTTAATGAAATTTCATTTTCAAAATTACTTTTTGAAAAATTCTGGTCTAACTAGTTTGGGTCTTGGATCGGTAGCTTCGGCTAGTTTCACCAGTCTAAAGAGACCAAGTAGTGTATACTTGATCTTATTAGAAGAGGCTTCCCTAACGTACTATCATCTCACCGCCACCCAATACTAGGTTGTTCAAATCTCAGTTAATTGGTTCAGTCCTTAATCTAACCAATCCATAATCTAAGCATGATAAATTACAGAAAATAAATAAACAAGCAATCATGCAATTTAAAACAAAAATAGAAATTTATCTAACTATGAAAATTATTTTTAGTTTGGCTCCCCCTGGACTAAAGACACGATAATGGTTTGGCAAGATGTGAATCTTATCCTTGGGGATCCAATACTGATTTGATCCAGTTTATTTGTTCAGGCACAGTTTGGGTACCCATGCATGAATTTTAGGTCTAGACTGATTCAGTACAGCATAGTATGATCTTTGTCTAGACTTGGTTCGATAGCCTAACCCGGATCGATTTAGAACCGACTTCTATTTTCCAAGGATCATGTCAAGACCCTTGGAACCAGAAGTGAGTCGTTCTAAGGCTGTTCTAAGGTCTTTGACTTGAGTTTTCAAGGAGGAGTTCTCTTTCTCAAGTTTTTCAACTTGAGTAGAGGTTCCTTCTTGAACCTTCTCAGTTAAAGATCTAGAGTCAGCTCCCTCTTTAAGGAGTTTTACTTCCTGTCGGAGAGATTCGACTCAGATTTTGGCTTTGCCAAGTCTCGAGAAAGATACGCAATTAATTCAGATAATTGACTTTTAGAAAACCCACTTACAGTGATTTCGCCATCCTCTAAAAATGTGAGCTTTCCGTCTTCCGGCTCCGATTCTGATTCAATTTCGATTTCTTCCAAGGCCGTCAGAGCGAGCAGGTTTGATTGTGGGGCCTTTTCTTCTTCTTCTGACGAGGATTCGTCTCACGTTGCCTGAAGGGCCTTCTTCTTTCTTGTCTTCTTTGTTTCTTTCAGATTGGGGCATTCCGTCTTGTAGTGACCCTTCTTTTTGCATTCGTAACATGTCACGTTTGGTTTGTTCTTCTCATTTGAAGGTTCAGCTGGTTCTTCCTTTCTTCGGCTGGCTTTCCTTCTGTTGGTCTGGTTTTTTAGTTCTTTGTAGTAGTCCTGAGCTAGCCGAACCAGCTTAGGTCGATCTCCTTCGCTTTCTTCTGAGTCTGAGTCTGAATCAGACTCGGGTGCAGGTTGAGGTTTCTTCTTGGTCATCTTTCCAATTTTACCTGCAACAAAGGCAATGCCTTTCTCGGCCAGATTGCAGTTAGTCTTTTCATGTAATTCGAGTTCTGAAAATAATTCATTTAGTTTAATTTTAGATAAATCCCTTGAAACTTTGTACGCATCTACCATAGATGCCCACAAAGTATTTCTAGGGAAGGCGTTAAGAGCATACCTGATCAAGTCATGGTTCTCTACCTTGTGACCGATGGTGTGTAGACCGTTCATCAGCTCCTGAATCCTGGCGTGGAGCTGAGCTGCAGATTCGCTGTCGTTCATCTTCATTGTATACAGCTTGTTTAGTAGAAGGTCCCTCTTGCTGATTCGGGTGTCGAAGGTTCCTTCGTGTAATTCAACTAGCTTACCCCAGAGTTCCTTTGCACTGTTGAATGGACCCACCCGGTTTAGCTCCTCTTTCGTTAGGCCACATTGGAGTGTTTGGGTTGCTTTAGCATCAGCCTCAATTTTTCTTTTGAGTGAAGCATCCCATTCGGTGTAGGGTTGTGGCACTCCTTCAGAATTTCTTCGGATTTCCAGACCGAATTGGATAATTATCCACATGTCCACCTGAGTTTTCAGGTGGACTTCCATCCTACTCTTCCAGTAGGAGAAATCCTCCCCACTGAAGAGTGGTGGTCTGGCGGTACTGAAGCCCTCTTGCATGGTCATTTAGGAATTACTGAAAAGAAAGAGAGATAAAGAAAAATGTCCCAAGACTTGGTCTTGGATTAGTAGTGCGGGAAGAGAAAAGAAAATTTTATCGAGTGGTGTTGCACCAACCTCGATTAACGAAAAATAACGAAACAAATTCGATAAGAAAAATTTGAAGAAAAAAAATCTGAAAAAAATCACAAATTGGTGGTTGCACCAAATTTGAGCTTCCCCGCTCTGATACCACTTGTTGGATAGAGAAAATACGATAGAGGGGGGGTGAATATCGTAAATCGTTTCGGATTGAAAAAGAGAATGCACAGCGGAAAATTAACACAAAAACACACACGAACACAAGGATTTACTTGGTTCGGAGTCGCGGTCGGCTCCTACTCCAAGGCCCACGGTCCTTGACCGTTTACTGTGGGCAATTCTATAATCGCGCAAGTTATTACAAAAATTTGTACAGTAATAGTGCAGTAAAAATTACAATTAAGCTCTTTGTTACCGACACCCGGTGTAGATCGTTCTTCGGTGCGGAGGGTCATCGTCGGCGCTTGAATCTCGAGATCGGAGGTTTCCGGAGCAAAGCGCTTGAGTCGAAGAGCATAGAGGCGTTGGAAGAATTGATATCGAAGCCTTAGGGGTCAGTCCCTTTTATAGTGCATCTGGGGGCGCCCGGGACGCTGGGGGCACCCTCCACGTGTCTCTCGATCCGCAAACCTTCATCCGGAACTCGGTCAGCCCTTATCCCTCTAGGATCGGGCTCGAGGTTTGACGGGGGCGCCCGGACACAGAGGGCGCCCTGCTTGACTTGGTCTTGCTGGCTTCTCGGCTAACTTCAATCCAATTGCTTCGTTGGCTTGGACCCAGGGCGCCCGAGGCATCCGGGACGCCCCGGGAGCTTGAGGGCGCCTGCCCAGTGAGCTTCCGAAGCGTTACTTGCTCACTTGTCTTGCCTTCACCTTGGGGGCGCCGGACCTCGGGCGCCCTGCCCAGCTGCTGCCCCTCTCCTTTGGGGCGTTCTGAGCTGCAGAAACTCGTTCCTTCGGTCCTGCATCCAGGGTTAGTACCAAACAAAACAAAACAAGAATGTTAATAATTTTACAGCCGTAGCTGTCTTGGTTCTGACTTCGGGTCTCCCAAATGGAACCCTAGGTCGAACCGACGCCTACTGTTCCCTCACGGGGAACGCGTCCTCACCTACTCCTCTCAGGAGAATTTACCTGTTGCCAACCGGCTCCTCCGGTTGGACTTTTGACCCAGCAGTCCTTCGCAGGTGCCTAGCAGTCCTTCGCCAGGTCTTCGTTACCAAGCAGTCCTTCGCCTGGTGCCTAGCAGTCCTTCGCCAGGTCTTCGTTACCAAGCAGTCCTTCGCCTAGTGCCTAGCAGTCCTCGCCAGGTCTTCGTTACCAAGCAGTCCTTCCCTGGTGCTAGCAGTCCTTCGCTAGGTCTTCGACTCCTAGCAGCCCTTCGCTAGGTGCCCAGCAGCCCTTCGCCAGGTCTTAGGGTTTCGATGCCTAGCGGTCCTTCGCTAGGTGCCTACAGTCCTTCGCTAGGACTTCAATCTGTACACTCAAGTAACATGTTAGATAAAAATAACATCTTAACTTTTGAACCCTTTGCCATTATCAAAACCCAGGTTCGACTTGGGTGCTGTCTGCACCAACAATCTCCCCTTTTTGATTTATGGCAACCTGGTTCAAAAAGTTAAGTTAATAAGAAAACAGGTGAAATACCAGTTTAGTTTCCTCCCCCTGGAAGGAATCTCCCCTAGGTTTTTCAAAGGTTGTGGGGTTTGACAAATTTCTAAGTCTAAAAATGGAATTGATTTTTCAACACTTAGACCATTTTTCAAAAGAAGTTTTTAGAAAACATTTTTCCAAAAAATTTGGTTGGGCACTTGGAAAATTTATTCTTAGAACCTTTACAAAAAAAATTTCAAGTCAATAACTTAGAA
>JAGFNQ010006566.1:63562-80690 GCA_024364735.1 Boesenbergia rotunda | reverse complement strand
TCATAAATATAAAACATTGCGGAAAAAGTAAATAATTTAACTTTGTACCTCGGTACTCGAAGAAAAGGGACGAGATCCAACCGTAGCGTCCCTTGGAAGCTTCGCCTCTATTCACGTCCACGCCGAGTTCTCTTCGGGATGACTTCGCAAAGTCACGAGTTTTGTGCCGACGAGAACTACTAGATTCTCTAAAGGCACAACTAGAAGAACAAGAGAAAAGAATGGAAACTAACCGCCAAGAACCAGAATCGAAATTCCGGGAAGGAAGGAGATGTGATATGCTTCTTCTTCTTCTTGGTTGGCTTCTCCTTCTTCTTGATGGCTCACGGCAACCAAAGGTTGGAGGTGCGCCGGCCCTAGCTCTCAAGGAGGGCGCCGGCCCTAGGATGCCATAAGGGGCGCCGACCCTAAAGGGAAGAAAGAAGAGAGAATAAAAGAGAGAGAGGGAGAGAGTTAATCTCTTGATAGCTCTATATCAATTAGGAATTCAAGGCTTGCCTTTAGTTTCTTTATATAGTGCCCTCTCCCTTACCAAGTCTCTCTTTTAACGGAATTAACGGAATTAGTTATCATAAGAATTTTATCTTATAAAATTTCTTATGACTTATTCCGTTATACCTAGTTTTATTATAACTAACTTTATAATAAAACAAATTCTTCTCTCCTTTAATTATGGAATAAATTTTATAAGAAATTTATAAACTTTCTTATTATGAAAAAATCAATTCATAATTGATTTTATAAAATTAAAATAAACCATTCCATGGATCATTTTAATTTCCATAAAAAGAATAAATTTCTATAAATTTATTTATATAAATTTCTTTATACAAATTTATTTATCCATAATTTATAAAACAAATCGCGCTAGATTTATTTTATTAATTAAACCAAATAAATTGGTTTCTTCCCCTTGTGTGGCCGGCCAAACCAAAGGGGGTTACACCCTCTTTGGCCGGCCAAACCGAGCCGAACCGATCGCGAATTAAACTCATTTAATTCGCCCAATAAGCCTTCAAAAGACTTAGCCATTTTAAGTTTCCGTTGCGCCTCTGATTAACTCAGATTCGACTTATTTCTCTTGATTGGAAAATCCAATTTTCAACTCGTTTTAAATCCCTCGGATTACTCGTAGTGCGTGTGACTAAATAGGCTTTCGATTTATGTTGGCCGTCTATAATTAACCAATTATAGAACGGTCATGAGTGGCACCTAGTAGTACATCATGACCCCCAATTAATCGAAAGATCAACGGTTTGACCTCAGAAGTAATTCCGAAACCCTTCAGCAGCTCTAATGAATCGTGCCCCATTCCCTTCACCATCTTATACCCACTTGGTTCAGGACATGGTCTTTGTGTCAGTCCCCACTAGGCTGACTACGTCACACCTAGCCCAAGTAGTGTCTTTCTCGTCCTTTGGATTTCTAATTACTCTCATGTATTTAAGAGACTCCACTCTAAACATGATATGCTCTGGCCAGAGGCTTTGAGTAACAATCCGACGATAGGCCTGGGTATACATCTCCTCGCAAGGAGTGGTGAATCCTTTGTAGGCTGCTCAAACATCTTCGGGCACTTCGGCTTATACCCAATCATCCTGGGTCCACACCTCCTTGGAGATGCTTGCTTAAGATGTTAAAGTATAAGTCTCCATGACCAAGATGACTTGAACACCGCAAGTCAAAGGAACATCGCACTTAAGCTGCAGTAAGAACTTCATTGACATATCTATATAGATTACCATATGAAGTTTTACAGCTAGTCACTCCAATGAACTAGTTCCCTCAACTAGCATCCATGTTTATCTCCGGACATCCCAATGCCACCAGCCAGTGAGAATCAGCTGATTAGAGAATAACCCATGCTAGTCTCAACAGAATTGATAGTGTCCATTTTTATCAATTCATCGACTAGGGATATTTTCAATACTTCACAATTGCACATTTAGAGATAATCACTAGTTGTGATCCCATCACAAATTCTCTTATGCTGTGAATTGTATTACGGACATTCAGTAGATGAGTTTAAGATCCCAATCAAATACACAAACATGTATACTCAAATAGTGAATTAAAAATAAATGTTTACAATCATAAGGCGATTGCCTTAGGACACTTCTCTCATATCACTAACAAACTCCCACTTGGCCTAATGCCAATCGCTACGGTATCCTATACCACAGGCTCTAACATGACCCTCAAACTTGTTTTGAGGCAAGGCCTTAGTTAAAGGATCCGCTAAATTCCTTTCAGTGGGGATTTTCTCAATTTGTATATCATTCCTACTTATAATCTCTCTGATCAGATGATAGCGGCGAAGCACGTGTTTGGATCGCTGATGAGACCTTGGTTCCTTTGCTTGTGCAATAGCTCCATTGTTGTCGCAATAAACCGGTATTGCTTCATCAATGGTTGGAACCTCACCAAGTTTTGAGACAAACTTCTTGATCCAGACTGCTTCCGTGGTAGAATCCGCTACGGTGTCTTATTTGGAACTCTTCCAACTTATTGCGCCTCCATTCAAAGTAAATACGTATCCACGTATACCCACGTATTACCATATCTCCTTCTCCATATATTAGGAACACATCCTTAGTTCTTCTTAAGTACTTAAGGATTGTCTTGACAGCCGCCCAATGATCCATTCCTGGATCAGATTGGTATCTGCTCGTGACGCTCAGAGCATACGATACATGGGCCTTGTACATAACATAGCTTACATGATAGATCCTATCGCGGATGCATAGGGAATCTTATTCATGCAAATCCTCTCGTCTTCTGTGCGCGGACACATAGACTTTGAAAGGTTGATCCCATGCCTGATGGGAAGGTAACCTTTCTTGGATTCCGACATGCTAAACCCTTTTATCACTCGGTCTATATATGTAGACTGCGAAAGACCAAGCAACCGTTTTGATCTATCTCTATAGATTCTAATCCCAAGGATATAGGTTGCTTCTCCCAGGTCTTTCATGGAGAAAGTTATGGACAACCAAATTTCAACTGTCTGTAAAACTGATATATCGTTTCCCATAAGTAAAATGTCATCGACATATAATACTAGGAATACGACTGCACTCCCACTAACCTTCTTGTACACACAAGGTTCGTCAGGATTTTGTGAGAAATCATACTCTTTGATTGTCTCATCAAAACGGATGTTCCAGCTCCTAGATGCTTGCTTCAGTCCATATATGGATCGTTGAAGCTTGCATACTTTGGTTTTATCAACCGATGTGAAACCTTCAGGTTGTATCATGTATACATCCTCAAGCAGGTTTCCATTAAGGAAAGTTGTTTTCACATCCATTTGCCATATCTCATAATCATAATGAGCTGCTATGGCCAGGAGCCTCCGAATGGATTTAAGCATAATTACCTTCCATGTCGGTTTTCTTCTTGAAAACTCACTTGCACCCTATGGGCTTAATCCCTTCAGGTGGGTTAACCAAGTCCCATACTCGATTTTCGTACATGGAATCCATTTCCGACTTCATGGCTTCGAGCCATTTGTCCCTTTCTGAACATTTCAGAACATCTTCATAACTGATAGGTTCGTCATCGCTTATGAGTAACACGTCGTTCGATTCACTTATGAGAAATCCGTATCTCTCTGGAATATTGTGTGTCCTATCAGACCTACGAAGAGGTGGTGTTGTTTTAGGTTCAACTGATAGCTCATCATTATGAGGTATTGGTTGTGGGTCTAGACTAGGTGTCTCTGTAATGTCTATTGGAGTTTCATGAACTTCATCAAGTTCAATGCCACTCCCACTGTTTTCTTGTAAAAGAAATTCTCTTTCCAGAAATACAGCATGCCTTGAAACAAACACCTTTTGTTCCAAGGGATGATAGAATTGGTAACCCTTCGTTTCCTTAGGGTATCCAATAAATAGACATTTATCAGACTTAGCATCCAATTTGTCTGATACAGTCCGCTTCACATAAGCGGGATAACCCCATATCTTAAGGTGAGTTAAGTGGGGTTTCTTACTATTCCATGTCTCATATGGAGTAGTAGAGACTACCTTGGTCGGGACTCTGTTTAGCAAGTAAACAGCTGTCTTAAGTGCATAGCCCCAAAAGGATTTTGGAAGAGTTGCATGATTCATCATAGACCTAACCATGTCCATCAAGGTTCGGTTGCGCCTCTCAGATACACCATTATGCTGTGGTGTATATGGCGGAGTCCATTGGGACAGTATCCCATTGTCCCCCAAGATAATCTTGAAACTCTTGACTTAAGTATTCACCACCCCGATCGGATCGAAGTATCTTAATACTTTTGCCAAGTTGTTTCTCTACTTCATTTCTGAACTCTTTGAATTTCTCAAAAGCTTCAGATTTGTGTTTCATCAAGAACACATACCCGAATCGTGAGTAATCATTTGATAAAGGTGATGAAGTAGCTATAGCCTCCTTGTGCAAGAGTTGACATTGGTCCACATACATCAGTATGTATTAGACCAAGCAATTCTTCCACTCGATTACCCTTTCCAGAAATGTGTAAATTGGTCATCTTGCCTTTTAAGCATGATTCGCATGTATCAAATGAACCGGGTTCAAATGATTCCAGAATTCCACATCGGTGTAATTCGGTCATGCGTTTCTTACTTACATGGCCAAGACGGCAATGCCAAGTGTAGGAGTCTATTTGATTATCTATTCGAGCACGTTTGTTGCTAACTTCGATATTGAAAACGTCACCGGATAAATCTAACGTGTAGATACCATTGCACAAAGTTCCATTCCCATAAAGAACGTCATTTAAAGTTATGTAACAACAATTGTTACTAAAAGTTAAATGATAACCCTTTTCATTCAAACATGAAATAGATACAATGTTCTTTATTAACGAAGGAACAAAATAACAATTATCCAATTCTAAGACACGTCCAGTGGGGAGCTTTAGCAAATATGTTCCGATGGCAACAGCAGCAATCTTTGCTCCATTTCCAACTCGCAAATTCGCTTCTCCTTTGACGAGTCTTCTTCTATTCCTTAGCCCCTGTATGTCATTACATATATGTGAGCTACACCCAGTATCAAGTACCCAGGTATTTGAGGAAATAGAGTGACATTCAATAACGAAGATACCTGAAGAGGATGGGGCATCGGATGCCTTATTCTTCAAGGACTCAAGATAAACCTTGCAGTTTCTTCGCCAGTGACCCTCCTTGCCACAATGATGGCAAGTTCCTTTTGGTTTCTTTTCAGTCTTTTTGGCCTTTTTCTTCTTCCCTTTATTCTGTTCTTTGGCCTTCCTCTTAGAACCTTTCTTCGAGGAACCAACTAACAGTACCGTCTTTTGATCCGGCTTTACAGAAGGCTCCACAGTCTTCAGCAGGTTGAGCAACTCAGGAATGGTGTCTCTAGTTTGTTCATCCGATAGTTCATCACAAATTGTGAATAACTTTTGGGCAAACAACTCAGAATTAAGTCAATACTTAGTTCATGATCCATTGCAAAACCGAGTGTGCTCAGTCGCTCAATGTACCCCAACATCTTTAACACAAACTGCGAGGCAGAAGTGCCTTCCTGCATCTTAGTGGTGAAGAGGAGTCTGGAGACTTCGAACCTTTCGGATCTCGCCTGCTCTTCAAACAACTCATTAAGATGGAAGATGATGGTATAAGCATCCAAATGCTCATGCTGCTTTTGCAGCTCAGGTACCATAGAGGCTAGCATGATGCAACTCGCAAGTTCAGAATCGGTCACATGTTTCTGATAGGCCACTAGCTGGTCTGGAGTTGCACCTTCTGGAGGATGGGTGGGAAGTTGATCTTCAAGGACATAAGCAAGCTTCTCTGCCTTGAGGACTATCCTCAGGTTTCGAAGCCAGTCCATGAAGTTTGGCCCAGTCAGTTTATTGGTGTCCAAAATGGAACGCAAGTTTAGAGAAGACATGATCGAGTGATTAACCTAGAAATACAAATTGAGCTTATGTGAGAAGAATGATTAAAGAATGTATCAACATACATTAATAAAAATCCTATTTATTTTTCAAATTGAATAACCCTTTTTATCAATTCGGGAGATCGTAGGAACATCTCCAAATAGGTTGATATCCAACCATAGATAAGAACCACCATGGCTGTGGCCATCAAGTTTTTCTTAGCTATGAAGGTAGGTAATTATACCGATTACATATCACATATATGTAACTATCACATTATGCTATCAACTAATTGAATGTTTGCATAAATCATTGGGTTGTTAACTCATTAACAAGTATGCGACATTATACATAGCACCCAACTGCACCTCTCTTTACATCGACCTTGGCTGTGGCACAACAAATCGATGCTCCAAGCTTAAGGCTGACCCATTAATCAAGAAATAGTTTTAACATGGTTGGAGCTCATTCAATCGTTTAGTCAGGCTTGGATGTGTCCAACAACCAAAACTAAGGATTGACCTCTGACTCCAACTGTATTAATCATAAACTAATTCCATGGTTTGAACATGTTGAGGTTCAAGCTGGGCATGGATGTGTCCATCAACCCAAACGAGAAACAAAACTCCGATTCTAACCATATTAATGGAAGGTGTTGGCCTTAATATTTTGTAAGGGGTTTTGGGTCTCATCTTTTCTAAGCACATTCATGACATATAATCATGTCATGACTAACGATTTCCTTAATAAAGTATGTATGTGACTTAAGTTATCAAGTCTCATTAATTGAATTAGGAACCGGATTTCCTAATTCTAATTTCATACTTTATTGAAGGAATTGTTTTGGGAAACAATTTCCTAAATTGTCATAATCAATTTCGGAAATAATATGTTTAAGACTTTGATTTCTCTAAATCAAAACTTGTTAAATTAAGAGACAATTCCCTTAATTCAACCACATATTATTTTCATGAAAATCTCATTTAAGAAACTCTATAGGAAACCATTTTCCTAATTAATTTTGGAGACAATAATATGTAAGAGCATCACCTCTTAAAACATATTTTATTCATGGATTTAATTAATTACAACAAATCGTTTTCTAAGGGTGGCTCCCCGAGGCTCAGATACCCAAAGAAAAGTAATTTGTCGTAAATCCAATTTGGTCCGCTTCGGAAGCGCAACCAAATTAAACATGACAATTTCATTTAAAATTGGGAAATTAAATTACAACAACTAACTTTAAATTGGACGGCTCCCCGAGGCTCAATCCAAAATAAAGAATTTTGTTGTCAATTTAAAAACCAATTCAAATTTAATTGTCAATTAATTGTCCATAAATTTATCTAGACTTTCTTGAAAGAAAGTGCCCAAAATTGCGAGATTTCATAGTAGGTTTTAAGATTAATTGTAAGTTTCTGGTATAAAGAAAACTTACATATTTCCAAAGTTGGAAAATTTCTAAAATAGAAAATTTCAAAGATTGGAAAGTTTCCAAAGATGGGAAGTTTTCACAATTATTATAAAATTTTAGAAACTAGGAAATTTCAAACGTTTGCGAAATTTCATGAGGATTTCCAAACTATGAAATTACTAAATCTAAAATTTATTATAATTGGAAAGTTTCCATAATTGAAAAATTTTTCAAAATTGAGATCATGACAAAGTTTTCCGCAAAACAATTTTATGATTATGTCGAACACTAACCGGCTCTGATACCACTGTTGGGACCGGGTGCATGTTGACAAGGATACGGGTTCGTAATATTTTAAAATTTTACGTGTAGCGGAAGAATTAGCATAAAATAATTTCACAAATTATTTAAACCACGTATCTAGCATGCGACCTTATGATGTGTGGACGTAATCATAAATTAAAACATTGCGGAAAAGTAAACTAATTTACTTTGTACATCGCGTAACTCGAAGAAAAGGGACGAGATCCAACCGTAGCGTCCCTTGGAAGCTTCGCCTCTATTCACGTCCACGCCGAGTTCTCTTCGGGATGACTTCGCAAAGTCACGAGTTTTGTGCCGACGAGAACTACTAGATTCTCTAAAGGCACAACTAGAAGAACAAGAGAAAAGAATGGAAACTAACCGCCAAGAACCGGAATCGAAATTCCGGGAAGGAAGGAGATGTGATCCGCTTCTTCTTCTTCTTGGTTGGCTTCTCCTTCTTCTTGATGGCTCACGGCAACCAAAGGTTGGAGGTGCGCCGGCCCTAGCTCTCAAGGAGGGCGCCGGCCCTAGGATGCCCTAAGGGGCGCCGGCCCTAAAGGGAAGAAAGAAGAGAGAATAAAAGAGAGAGAGGGAGAGAGTTAATCTCTTGATAGCTCTATATCAATTAGGAATTCAAGGCTTGCCTTTGGTTCCTTTATATAGTGCCCTCTCCCTTACCAAGTCTCTCTTTTAACGGAATTAACGGAATTAGTTATCATAAAAATTTTATCTTATAAAATTTCTTATGACTTATTCCGTTATGCCTAGTTTTATTATAACTAACTTTATAATAAAACAAATTCTTCTCTCCTTTAATTATGGAATAAATTTTATAAGAAATTTATAAACTTTCTTATTATGAAAAAATCAATTCATAATTGATTTTTTAAAATTAAAATTAGTCATTTCATGGATCATTTTAATTTCCATAAAAAGAAAAAATTTCTATAAATTTATTTATATAAATTTCTTTATACAAATTTATTTATCCATAATTTATAAAACAAATCGCGCTAGATTTATTTTATTAATTAAACCAAATAAATTGGTTTCTTCCCCTTGTTGTGGCCGGCCAAACCAAAGGGGGTTAACACCCTATTTGGCCGGCCAAATCGAGCCGAACCGATCGCGAATTAAACTCATTTAATTCGTCCAATAAGCCTTCAAAAGACTTAGCCATTTTAAGTTTCCGTTGCGCCTCTGATTAACTCAGATTCGACTTATTTCTCTTAATTGGAAAATCCAATTTTCAACTCGTTTTAAATCCCTCGGATTACTCGTAGTGCGTGTGACTAAATAGGCTTTCGATTTATGTTGGTCGTCTATAATTAACCAATTATAGAACGGTCATGAGTGGCACCTAGTAGTACATCATGACCCCCAATTAATCGAAAGATCAACGGTTTAACCTCAGAAGTAATTCAGAAACCCTTCAGCAGCTCTAATGAATCGTGCCGCATTCCCTTCACCATCTTATACCCACTTGGTTCAGGACATGGTCTGTGTGTGTCAGTCCCCACTAGGCTGACTACGTCACACCTAGCCCAAGTAATGTCTTTCTCGTCCTTTGGATTTCTAATTACTCTCATGTATTTAAGAGACTCATACTCTAAACATGACATGCTCTGGCCAGAGGCTTTGAGTAACAATCCGACGATAGGCCTGGGTATACATCTCCTCGCAAGGAGTGGTGAATCCTTTGTAGGCTGTTCAAACATCTTCGGGCACTTTGGCTTATACCCAATCATCTTGGGTCCACACCTCCTTGGAGATGCTTGCTTAAGATGTTAATGTATAAGTCTCCATGACCAAGATGACTTGAACACCGCAAGTCAAAGGAACATCGCACTTAAGCTGCAGTAAGAACTTCATTGACATATCTATATAGATTACCATATGAAGTTTTACAGCTAGTCACTCCAATGAACTAGTTCCCTCAACTAGCATCCATGTTTATCTCCGGACATCCCAATGCCACCAGCCAGTGAGAATCAGCTGATTAGAGAATAACCCATGCTAGTCTCAACAGAATTGATAGTGTCCATTTTTATCAATTCATCGACTAGGGATATTTTCAATACTTCACAATTGCACATTTAGAGATAATCACTAGTTGTGATCCCATCACAAATTCTCTTATGCTGTGAATTGTATTACGGACATTCAGTAGATGAGTTTAAGATCCCAATCAAATACACAAACATGTATACTCAAATAGTGAATTAAAAATAAATGTTTACAATCATAAGGCGATTGCCTTAGGACACTTCTCTCATATCACTAACAGTGCATTCGGAAATGGGAGCTGTTGAGGCTGCTCAAATGGTTGAATGGGCTGATTTAACTGCTGAAAAATTGGTTCACAATTTGGTGGAGATTGCTGAAAATTATGGTTCTGAAATTGAAAACTTGAAATGGAGGCTGAAAATTCAGATCGTTTTGTGGAAAATATTGCTGTGAAGGTTGAAATCCACTCTGATTTTGATTTGGAAAGGCTGAATTGGTTGGAACCCTTGCTGAAAATTTTGACTTGGTTGAAAATCTTGCTGAAATTGTGACTGAAATTATGGCTGAAAATTTTGGTTGCATGGCTGAAATTGCTGTGGAAATTGATATTGTTGCTGGAAATTCACGTTATCTTGGTACCCTTGTTGAATTCCTTGAAATGGTGATTGATCTTGTTGATAGGGTTGCTGAGATTGGGGCTGAAATTGCTGAAATCGGGGCAGAAAACTCTGGAATAGTGGCTGCCCAATTTGTGTTTGCTGGAAATTTGGTTGACTTGGCTGAAAATCTTGCTAAATTGCTGACATTGTGGCTGAAAAAATTGATTTGGTTGCTGATTGAATGTTGGTTCTGCTGAAACTGTGGACACGACTGCTGGTAATTAGATGAGAACATTTTGAACTGGCAGTCCTGTCACAAAACAAACAAGAAAAATGGCAGCAACCGTATACAAAAGATAAAGCACAAGAAAATAGAATCAAATGATATGCCCATAAGTACACAAGCAAAAATCAAACAAATCAACTAGTTGCTTCCCCGGCAACGGCGCCAAAAATTTGATGGACCCGAATACTAGGTTGTCACGAAATGTGTGGGTCCTCAAATTTAGAATATGAATAAATGCTAGAAACCCTTTTTGCAATCAAAATATGAAAACGTAGTAAAGGGGCCACAGGTCGTATTTTTCCTAGGGACTAGTTGATATTGTTCGATTCTAACTTGGTTTATGTGTCGTTTGTGGATTTTGGGTTTCAAATGTGATTTGGGTTTGGATTGCAATTAGAAATGAAAATGAAAATAAAGGAAACTTAATTGAATGAGCTAAACAAGGATTTGACACTAAAGGACTCAATCATTGGGAGGCTTAAGCGATTCATGCAAATAAGCAAAATTTTGGAAGCTAAACTAACTCAAAGTCAATGCCGAAATCTTCACTGATTACAACTGCAGAAATACCAACTGGAATACAAAAGTAAGAATTGCAATTCAGAAACAATTTGGGTGTAAAACAAGGATTCAAAATTGAACTTAAGTGCAGAAATATAGATCTCAATTCATGGACAAACCGAATGTAAATGGGAGCTGCTCTCAAGCACACAATGCATTAAAAGAATGGTTTAATCCTGATACGCAACTCAGATAGGGAGCAAACTTGATACGCTTGCATAATTCCAGCAACTTAGCACGCAAAGGATAAGGAAGCTATATGCCAACATGACACTAAATGCAGGGAATGGACTGATCAATTTGAGACTGATACTAACATGACTAAGTTGAATGCAGAACGAGCTGATGCAATGGTTCACTAATTAGCCACATCCCTGATGAGCTGAAATCGAAATTCAGACTTGAGCTGAAGAAGTGCAGAAATGATACAACTTCTGCTAACTGTAAAAACTGGATGCAGAAAAATAACTGAGGTAGAGGAGGCAAGCTGCAATGTGAACTTAGAAGATAAGAACTAAAGCTCACTTGATGTAAAATTCAGGAACTACAACCGAAGATTGGCAGAAGTAAAACAGATTACAGAAATGGGAACTAAATTGTGGAATGGAGCTGAATTTGCCAGAATTGATCCAAATGCAGAAATTCAGCAGTTAACTTGGACACAAAACAAGCAAATGACTGAAATGGATTTACTATTCTGATGATCAGCAAGGCTTAAGTGGAATTCCCATTTAATGGACTCGAAACTCAAAAGCAAATGAACTGAAATTTCCGAAATGATCTGGGTTTACAGAAATGGAATTCAGATTACAGAATTGGAGTTGATACACAATAACTAATGCGCAATGCTAAAATCGAATGCTATTTAGCTAGACTAAACTGCAAGATAAACTCATAAAGTAAAACTAAAGCGAGCTTGGAACAAAATGCAAGAACTCAATAGAAAGGGCTGATACGTAACTACAGGACTGGTAAGCAAGCTATAAACAAAAATACCAACTGATACGCAAGCAATAAACAGAAAATGAACTAAATTAAGTTCAATTGATCACTGAACAAGCAATCTAACTAACTACTTGCAGCATTGAAACACTAATTAGAGCTGGAACAATTTAGAAATAGAAACTCAGTGGCTGATACGAAAAATAGAAACAAAACAAAAGGCAGTAATGGAAATTACAGCTACAAACTGAAATTACAACAAGAAATCTCAACCCTAATCACTTCATTAGCTCAAGATCTCCTTGTTCATCACGCAAGGGCTGGCCTCGAACCCCTAAGCTCAGCAAATCAGTGGGAAATCGTCTCTACAGTCGACTCTGCTCAAAATCGGCACGTGGCTAGAATTTCCAATCCAATCTACTCTATCTGAATTGATGGAACTGCGATGATGATTTGAGAATCATCTGAGCTCACCTGAGAACCCCTACAAGTGGCTCAGATGATCGGAGATGGCTTGTGGGTGAGATTCAAGTGACTGAATTGCAGAGCTACCGAAACCCTCAAACAGCCCCTGTTCCGGCGCGATTTCGAGCTGAAATCTCCAAAGAGCTATCCCCCAATGATCCAAATCTCGATCCAAGCAAAGAATTGAGGTGGTTGCGCCTCGGATTGAAGAAAAATTGAAGAAAATGCGGAGAAAAATGATGAAGAACACTGTTGTGGTGAAGACGCGACAAGGAGAAGCTGCGGCGAATTTTGATTAAATACTTAAACATGGACGACCCAGATTAATTTGAGAAAATCCAACGGCTGATCTTCATCTGATCTGAACCAAACTTGGATGATGTTGATCAAGGGTCAGGATCTGCCTCGTGGTAGCTCGGATCCTCCAGATGTGCAACGGATGGTCCAGATCAACCTAATCTTTGAATGGACAGTCTAGAGCCCTCCGAGCTTGATCCAACGGTTGAATGAGCTCTGATTGGGATGAAACCTTCAGATCTTGATCAGAGTGCTCGATCAACCCTAACCCTAGCTCGGATTGCTTCAGATGGTCCCGGATGGCTCAGATCTAGCCGCTTTTGAATCGGATGATCCAGATTAATCCGAAGCTTGATAACTCGATCCGGGTCCACTTCCGACTCAAGTTTGACCCAGTATGCCCTAGGTCCATGAACCTTTCATGCCTACAAAAATAGATCAAAAATTTAGTGGCCAAATAATCTAAATATGTGTAAATTTGCAATTAACTCCAAAATAAGAGGAAGTCCTAAAACCTAGGGTAAATTCACAATTAAGCAAGAAAAATATGGGTCAAACATGGATTTTAGCAACTAAAATATTCAACAAAATGGTACTTATCAACCCCCGACCAGCATTAGGACACTGCCAAAGGCAGAAGCCCCTGTCCCGGGCGCCCGGGAGCTCTCGGGCCCCCTAGCCAAAGTGCCTATATAAGGCACCCGAATTTCCTCATCTTGCCACACCCAAATCCTTTCTTCTCTCTAACTCTTTTCCTTCCAAGGCAACCAAGTGACCCTCTTGCTCCCTCAACCTCGACCATGCCTCCCCGAACGGCTACTCGGTATAATTTTTTCCTTTTTCTTACGCATTTAAAATTATTTTTCTTAAATTCCTTCCTTTAAATGCATGTTTCTTATCTTAGAAAACGCCGAGCAAACCAATCAGACCCCGGTACCGAAACCTAGTCCCGATCCTAGGTTCCCAACTTTAGAACTTTGTAATAAGTTTGCTCGAAGAACATACAAGCCTATAAAAACGAGCTACCTAAATAGACAATTCTTCACTCAATCTTGTCCACTAACCATGAATGTCATCAACTTTTACCAACTAGATAACCTCGTATTCTGCACTCATCCCATTAACACATCTCTATGTGCAGAATTCTATAATAACATAGTTAGACAGAATGATCTTATGTTTGTCACTACTGTTCAAGGGATGCCCTTGACAATCACACCCTCCTTTCTCAACCGATTTCTTTGACTACGACTCTCCCAGTCCACTTTTTGCTGCTATCCTCCTAGAGATCCTCCTTTTGATGCTCCTTACTCTCACATTACTCTAGATACTCTACACTCCTACTTCTATAGGGATGCTAGGAACCCCTTGGCCAGACGATTTCAGTCTGTGGACCTTCAGGTCTAGGACTATGCTCTTTATAGAGTTTTAGTCCGCTGCATCTTACCGTTATCCACTAGGGACGTCGCGACCATGCGACCATTTCATACCTTCCTTCTGTATGCACTGATCCACCATCTTGATATCGACATTGGACTACACATGTTCCATACGATCCTATATGCGTCCAGTGTTACCACTCAGGGGCGGGTACGCACCCCCTATTGTCACATCATCACTTCCATTCTTCATTATCATGGTCGTAACATCACTGATGGTGAGATGACCGCGATGACTGACTTCGATGAGATAGGTTTTAGGAACTTTTCCCTAGCTGGTATAGAGGTCTCGGCTTGTCGTGGAGACGCCAGCGAGTCGGACCACCGATCGACTCTGACGAGGATGTTGAGGTCGATGTCGGAGATCTGGCAGCCGAGGTTAGAGAGCACATAGACGAGCCTCCACCACCGACACTCTACGAGAGAGTGACACGACTTGAGACACAGGTCCAGACCCTCCGGGAGGAAGTGGAAGCAAATCATGCTAAAGAAATGGAAGCAAATCAGGGCTATTATACTGAGTATATGAATGCCCGTAGAGCCCAGAGGGAGACTAGCGATGCACGATGTCACGAGATGATATCACTATTTCGATCTTGGCAGCCGGGCTCTTCTGATCATCCTGGTCCCTCCTCCTAGATTTGATTGGCATTGTACTAGTGACTATTTGACTGCCCCTACTCAGTAGGGTTGACTCATATTTGACTTGTATGACTGTGATGGTTCTCTCTTTTACCAGCTAACTTATTGAGTTAGATTATTTTCTTTTCTTGATTATCTAATCATTATTAGGATTATGCTTGGTAGAATAGGTTTACTCTATTTTTCAATTTTTAAACTGCTTTACTTGCTTTTAAAATCAGTTTTAAAATAATTTTAAAAACTACATTACTTAATTTCAAAATCAGCTTTTACTTAGTTTGAAAAATCATTTTATCACTTTTAATTTGTCGACTTAGTTTTCTTTTCAAAAATTACCTCTTCAAAACTAGGGTTTTTTCACAAAATGGACTTAGCCTAGGCCCTAACCCTAGAATTGCATGCACCTATAGATCTAGAAGCCAGCATCTCACAAGCACCTTAGGGTACTTTTGATTAATAATCTAGAATGGGTTGAGATGCTTAGGTCTTTGCCTTAATTCAAGATGCTTTAAGTCAGTGCATTTGCAGTAATTGGGGCACTAAATACAACTTAAACAGTAATCAAGTTAAGTGACATGATTAGAAAATCTAACTTGAATGAACACCTAACATAACTAACCCTAGCGAAAACTACTGTTTATAACAGTTAGTAAGTAGCTAATTGGGTTAGACAGGATCCTAAAGAGATAATTGAAATTGGCTTGGTTCAGTACAGCACATTAATTTTTTTTGCAATTTATTTACCTTTTTTTTCTTTGCTATATTGCTTTGTTTTTGATATATGGCAAAGGGGGAGAGACAGGAAAGGAGAGAAGCTTTAAATTTTTTTTCAAAATTCAAAATTTTAAAAACTTTATCCTTTCTTCAAAAAGTACTTATTGTTTAAACTGTTTAAAAGTACTTAAGCTAAGTTTTTCAAAACTGTTTAAAAGTACTTAAACTAAGTTTTTTTTTAAAACTGTTTAAAAGTACTTACTCTATGTTGTTTTTCAAAACTGTTTTCAAAGTACTTAACCTATTTTTTTTCCAAAACTGTATAAGTACTTGATCTAAATTGTTTTCAAAATTGATTCTAAGTACTTGACCCAAGCAGGTTTTCAAAAGTATTTTCTAAAGTACTTAAACTTAAGCTATGGTCAGAATATATCTAAGTACTTATTTCTAAACTTCTTTAATAGAAAAGTTTCTAAGTTTCTAAAAGTACTAAAGAGATTGAAAACTTTTAAAGTGCTTATAAAGATGTTTTAGAAAATATCTACTAAGTTATTTTTTCTAAATTTCAAAGTGCACAATCAAAATGTATTTTTGGAAAATATTTTCTAAAACTTCCTTTAAAAAATGTTTTAAGTATTGAAAAATTAATTCCATTATTTTGACTTAGAAATTTTTCAAACCCCACGAGCCTTTGAAAAACCTAGGGGGAGATTCCTTCCAGGGGGAGGAAACTAAATATCAATTGTCTTGATTAACTTAACTTTTTGAATCGGGTTGCCATAAATCAAAAAGGGGGAGATTGTTGGTGCAGACAACACCCAAGTCGAACCTGTGTTTTGATAATGGCAAAGGGTTCAAAAGTTAAGATGTTATGTTTATCTAACATGCTACTTGAGTGTGCAGATCGAAGTCTTAGCGAAGGACTGCTAGGCACCTAGCGAAGGACTGCTAGGTATTGAACCCTAAGACCTGGTGAAGGGCCGCTGGGCACCTAGCGAAGGGTTGCTAGGAGTCGAAGACCTAGCGAAGGAATGCTAGGCACCAGGCGAAGGACTGCTTGGAACCAAAGCCCTAACGAAGGACTGCTAGGCACCATGCGAAGGACGACTTGGTCACGAAGACCTGGCGAAGGACTGCTAGGCACCAGGCGAAGGATTGCTTGGTACTGAAGGCCTGGCGAAGGACAGCTGGGCCCCTAGCGAAGGACTGCTGGGTAAAAGTCCAATCGGAGGAGCCGGCTGGCAACAGGTAAATTCTCCTGAGAGGAGTAGGTGAGGACGCGTTCCCCGTCGAGAGAACAGTAGGCGTCGGTTCGACCTAGGGTTCCATTTTTGAGACCCAAAGTCAGAACCAAGACACCTAAGGTAAACCTAATATTTTATTGCTTTGTGTAGTTTTGGACTAACCTTGGATGCAGGACCGAAGGAATGTGTTTCTGCATCTCAGAACGCCCTAAAGGAGATGGGCAAGCAGCTGGGTAGGGCGCCCCCATTGTCCCGGGCGCCCCCAAGGTCAAGGCAAAACAAGTTAAGCAAGAAAATGCTTCGGAAGCTAACTGGG
>JAGFNQ010006566.1:0-32403 GCA_024364735.1 Boesenbergia rotunda | reverse complement strand
CTGGAGCATTGGTTACTCCAAAAGGCATTACTACAAATTCGTAGTGGCCGTATCTTGTCCTGAAGGGCCGTCCTGGGATGTCACTTCTTTAACCTTTAGCTGATGATACCCAGAACACAGATCTATCTTCGAGAACACTGTAGCCCCTTTGAGTTGATCAAATAAATCATCTATTCTAGGAAGGGGGTACTTGTTCTTGATGGTCACCTTTTCAGAGCTCTGTAGTCTATGCACAGACGCATAGACCCATCCTTCTTTCTTGACGAAAAGTACAGGAGCTCCCTAGGGGTGAATGACTCGGGCGAATGAAGCCCTTGTCTAGTAGCTCCTGGAGTTGCTCTTGTAATTCCTTCAACTCTGCTGGAGACATACGATATGGGGCCTTCGAGACCGGACCGGTACCGGGCACTAGCTCGATCTCGAATTCCACTTCTCGGTTGGGAGGTAGTCCAGGTAATTCTTCTGGGAACACTTCTGGATATTCGCAGACTACCCGTACATCCTCCTGCTTGAGTTCATCCTTTGCTTCTGATTCCACTATGTGTGCAAGAAAACCAGCACACCCTTGCTCTAGCATCTGGTGGCTGCCAAGGCTGAGAGAAATTTCTGAGTCTTCCTCCTTGGGGCTCCTTGAAACTCGAATGGTGGTTCTCCTTCTGGGCTGAAAACCACCTTCCTTCTACGGCAGTCCACTGAAGCGCTGTACTTACTGAGGAAATCCATGCCCAGTATGATGTCGAAGTCCTGCATCGCAAGGACTATCAGATCGACATATAGCTCTCGGTCTGAAATCTTGATTGGCACAGCCCGGAGCCTCTGGGTGGACTCCATGATTTCCCCTGAAGGGAGAGTTGTCAGGAATCTGGACTCCCAACTCTCTGTAGGCACCTGTAACTTACTAGCAAAAGGTACTGATACGAAAGAATGGGTCGCCCCAGTGTCAAACAGTGTAGTAGCTAAATGCTGTAAAATAACTATTTGACCTGTTACGACCGTGGAGGCACTGGCAGCTTCTTCCTTCGTGAGGGAAAAGACTCTGGCATTGGTTGGAACTGGTGCTGCTTCCAATCCTCCCTGACTGATCTGAGGTCCCTCCAGCATAGTAGGCATGTAATGTAACTGAGGCTGGCCTCCATACTGAACGGACTGCTGAGGAAGTACCTTGAACTTGTTTGGGCAGTCTTTGGATCTGTGTCCCTCTTGTCCACATGAATAGCATCCAGTTACACCCAAAAGGCATGCTCCTGGATGCTCCTTTCTGGCTGCCAGGCCACTGCTTCTTTTGTGGTTCTTGTTCTTCCAGTTCTGGCTATTTGGCTGAGGCTTCTGGCCTCCTATTGTCTTGTTCTCAATCAGGACTGACTTCTGCTGTGCTTGCTGTGCCTTGATGCTATTCAGGTAGTGTTCTGAGATTAGAGCACTACTGACTAACTCCTCGCTGGTCTGGGGTCGGTGCATTCCGCTGTTCACGTTGAGTGCTATCTCAGGGTTCAGCATGCGAAGCATCAGTCTGACTCGCTCCTTCTCTGTGCTGACTAGCTTTGGGCAGAGGCGAGCTAGTCTGTTGAACTTTGCGACTGCTTCTCCCACTGGTAGGCTACCCTGTCTGAACTCCATGAAGTCCTCGAAGTGCTTGTTGGTAACCTTCATGTGGAAAAATTCCTCATAGAACTCGTGCTCAAAATCTGCCCAGCTCATCTGGTTGACTATCTTCTTACTCTTGACTCGCTCCCACCACATACGAGCATCTCCAGTTAGGCAGAAGGAGGCACATTTGACCTTCTCGACCTCTGGCCAGTCAAGAAGCTCCATCGTGCTCTCTAAAGTCTTGAACCAAGCCTGGGCATCCCAGGGCTCAGTCGTGCCTGAGAAGCTTTCGGGTTTCAGCCTCTGCCACTGGACGAGGTATGCTTCTTGTCTTCGGTTCACAGCAGGGGTCTCCTGTGGGACTGGTGGAACTTCAGCCACTACTGGAGTTCCCACTCCTGCCGTGGGTGGTGTAGGGGGCACTGGGTGCTGATTCGCCATCAGTGTGGCGATGGTCTTCTGTTGTTCTGTAATCTGAGCTTGCATTTGAGCAATGACTGCCATCAGGTTTGGCTGTTCTGTGCCAGGCTCACTGTTATCTTGAACTGGAGTTCTGTTATTAGCATTAGGAGCTCGGCCTCTTCTTGCCATCTAATAATGCATAAAGGAACAAGAAATCACTACTACATCTCTAGGTATAAACTTGTCTTCTTACTTAGAAATCTAATATCCATTCTAGGGATTAAACATGATTCCGTGATACTAAGGGATTAAACATGCTTCCTTGTTCTATGCACATGTGAGTAGTACTTAAGCATTTCTTTGTACTGCAATTAAATAAAGGAGCAATAAAAACTGAAACTTAAAGCTTTCTTACTTGAAGACGGCAAGGTTGATGCTGATGTGTGTGTGATGCTGGAGAATGGGAACTGCTCTGATACCACCTGTAGCGACCCGCCTTCTCCTGCCTTAGACGGATCGTTACTTTTGTCTACTTCTCGACTCTAATGCACGACTAAAAATGCGGAAATCTTTTTTTTTTCTTTTTAATCTATTTAAGAATGATATTCTAACTTAAATAGTCATGCATGATACCATGTCACACTTTCTTTCTCAAAAACTCGTAAGAAAATACTTATTGAAACTTGCCTCGCCCAACTCAGCTTACGGGTATCAGTCGACTGATACTGTACCAGTCGACTGATAAGTCTGAAACCTGTTTTTCAGATTCGAAGCCTTGTTTCAAAACTCCACCAAACCTATACTTTCGAGCCATATAAAATCATGACACCATTTCTATACTCTATACCAGTTTTCTAAACAATTTAGCCCATCAAAACGAATCCATAAACTTGAAATTAGGACTTTTGCGGAATTTAGCAAGTTATGAAAAATCTACATAGACTTTAAGCTAGAGTTTGTACCAAACTTAACTTCTAACCATTGAAACTCATTACACAAAATTCTGAAACATCCCTTAGGCATTATCAAATGAGAAAGTAACTTTTTTAAACATACTTAAGCAATGAAAACTGAATTCAAAGGGAAAATTAATACTATCTTGGCACATGCAATCTTTACTCTAAGCAATTGAGCATGTAAAACTATCCAAAACTTAAATGTTCGCTAAACTCCATAAAGCAAGAACTTGCAATTCAAATGTACTATAACATTGTGAATTAAATAACTAAATTGTCTCGTGCCAAAGATCTCTCCATACTCAGCCACCACACACACACTCTACTCAGCACCGCCTCGTCGTCTTCCTTCAGAATTGCTTGCCTTTACCTTTATCTGCAATAAGAGGAAATGCAACTAGTAAGCAAAAAGCTTAGTAAGTACTATCTAGCTCACAAAAACTCGAAATATGCAAGCATGCTTCTAGATCAAACTGAACATCATATGAGATACTTATATGCTTGAAAGAAAACTAAGGACATGTATAACTCAAAACATGCATACTCAAGCAATAATAAATCTCAATTTACTTTTCTTGGCTCAACTTGAAACTTTAGCTAATCTTTAACTTTTTGAAAACTCTTTAAACTTTAGAAACTTTGCTAAAGCATATACTTGAAAATACTAATCACTTGGATCCACTGAAGACGTAAGTACCATCTCATGAGCGTTCCCTAAAAGGTTGGGGTAGCGAGCCACCAATCCTAATAGAGCAGACCTTGGTCTACCAGGGCCAAGACCTTGGAATTGGACACCTGGATTTCTTTAACGACGCCCTTGGACGCCGGGTACTGGCCTTAGAAAATAAAATAGCTTTTCTTTCTTTTCTTTCTTATCTGTAAATGCCTTGGCATTTTCTCGAGCACCTTGCGTGCTAAAATCCCTAAGTCTTGACTTTTGGGGATTTCTTAAGGCCTTGGCCTTTTCTTTTCTTATCTTTATCTTCTCTTTTCTTTTCTCATAGCTTTTCTTGGACCCTAATCTCATATAGGGCACTCAATAAAATATATAAGCATATAATAAACTAAGATCACATGCAATAATCTTAACAAGAAGTAAATATCTCTTTTAAAAACTTTTAAGGGAAATTCTTGCGGAAAAACCGCCTCTTACTGCAGGTGAGCAGTACTTACATTGATATCTTGGACTTACAACCAAGATTAACGTATAGGACTCGGGAGAACTTGAGATCTCGGAGAATTCTTCGAGCCTACGCGTTCCTCTCGTCGCGGGGATCCCGAATATAGGAATATCTCTTGGAGAAGAGCTTTGGCCGGCCCTCTAGGCCTTGGTGTGGCGTGCGCACAAGAGAGGAGAGGGAGAGGGGTCGGCGGATGGGTGTTGGCCGAAAGGGTTTTGAGAGAAATCCCAACTTCTCTCTTTAAATTTTCTATTTATACTTATGGGCCGATCAACCTAACCATACTTTAAATACCCTTCTCTCCGTCCCTTGTTGTGCTTGATACCCCTAGCCTGGCTGGTCTCGCTTGCTTCCGGTTTCCGGGTGGTTGCGGGTTCGAACTCCGGCTGCCCTTAAGTGGTTTTTCCCTTTTTGGCTTTCTTTCTCTTTTTTTTTTAAATACTAAACGGACTCGGAAAATTTCATAAAAATATTCTAAAAATTCCTAAAAATATCTAGAATATTTCTAAACCATTTTAAAATAATTCTAAGGACTTTAAGAACTAAAAATGGGAATTTTGGGGCGTTACACAGTAATCAAGTTAAGTGTCAAGTTTAGAAAATCTAACATGAACAGAACACTTAACTCAACTAACCCTAGCGAAAACTACTGTTTATAACAGTTAGTAAGTAGCTAATTGGGTTAGACAGGACCCTAAAGAGATAATTGAAATTGGCTTGGTTCAGTTTATCTTGTATTGGTTCAGGACAACACATTAATTTTTTTCTTATGCAATTTATTTACCTTTTTTTTTGCTATATTGCTTTGTTTTTGATATATGGCAAAGGGGGAGAGACAGGAAAGCAGAGAAACTTTAAAATTTTCTCAAAATTCAAAAATTTCAAAACTTTATCCTTTCTTCAAAAAGTACTTATTGTTTAAACTGTTTAAAAGTACTTAAGCAATGTTTTTCAAAATTGTTTCAAAGTACTTACTCTAAGTTTTTTTTCAAAACTGCTTAAAAGTACTTACTCTATGTTTTTTTTCAAAACTGTTTAAAAGTACTTACTCTAAGTTTTTTTAAACTGTTTAAAAGTACTTACTCTAAGTTTTTTTCAAAACTATTTTCAAAGTACATAACCTATTTTTTCAAAACTGTATAAGTACTTGATCTAAATTGCTTTCAAAATTGATTTTAAGTACTTGACCCAAGCAGGTTTTCAAAAGTATTTTCTAAGTACTTAAACTTAAGCTATGGTCAAAATATCTCTAAGTACTTATTTCTAAACTTCTCTAATAGAAAAGTTTCTAAGTTTCTAAAAGTACTAAAGAGATTGAAAACTTTTAAAGTGCTTCTAAAGATGTTTTAGAAAATATCTACTAAGTTATTTTTCTAAATTTCTAAGTGCCCAATCAAAATGTATTTTTGGAAAATATCTTCTAAAACTTCTTTTGAAAAATGTTCTAAGTATTGAAAAATTAATTCCATTATTTTGACTTAGAAATTTTTCAAACCCCACGAGCCTTTGAAAAACCTAGGGGGAGATTCCTTCCAAGGGGAGGAAACTAAATATCAATTGTCTTGATTAACTTAACTTTTTGAATCGTGTTGCCATAAATCAAAAAGGGGGAGATTGTTGGTGTAGACAGCACCCAAGTCGAACCTGGGTTTTGATAATGGCAAAGGATTCAAAAGTTAAGATGTTATGTTTATCTAACATGCTACTTGAGTGTGCAGATTGAAGTCCTAGCGAAGGACTGCTAGGCATCGGAACCGAAGACCTAGCGAAGGGCTGCTAGGAGTCGAAGACCTAGCGAAGGACTGCTAGGCACCAGGCGAAGGACTGTTTGGAACTGAAGCCCTAGCGAAGGACTGCTAGGCACCAGGCGAATGATGGCTTGGTTACGAAGACCTGGCGAAGGACTGCTAGGCACCAGGCGAAGGACTGCTTGGTACTGAAGACCTGGCAAAGGACAGTTAGGCACCTGGCAAAGGACTGCTGGGCAAAAGTCCAACCGGAGGAGCCGGTTGGCAACAGGTAAATTCTCCTGAGAGGAGTAGGTGAGGACGCGTTCCCCATCGAGGGAACAGTAGGTGTTGGTTCGACCTAGGGCTCCATTTAGGAGACCCAAAGTCAGAACCAAGACAGCTAAGGCTGTATAAACCTAATATTTTATTGCTTTGTGTTGTTTTGGACTAACCTTGGATGCAGGACCGAAGGAATGTGTTTCTGCAGCTCAGAACGCCCCAAAGGAGAGGGGCAAGCAGCTGGGCAGGGCGCCCCCAGTGTCCCGGGCGCCCCCAAGGTCAAGGCAAAACAAGTTAAGCAAGAAAACGCTTCGGAAGCTCACTAGGGGGCGCCCCCATGCTCCCGGGCGCCCCCGTGCTCCCGGGCGCCCCGAATGCTCCGAGTGCCCCGGGTTCAAGCCAACGAAGCGGATAGAGTCAAGCCAGCGAGAAGCCAGTGGACCGAGTCAACCCGGGTGCCCCCTGCGTCCCGGGCACCCCCGGTCAAACCTCAGCCCGATCCTGGAGGGATAACGACTGACCGAGAGTTTACCGGATCAGGTGACACGTGGAGGGCGCCCCCAACGTCCCGGGCGCCCCCAGGTTCACTATATAAAGGACTCGACCCCCAAGCCTTCTCAACACATCTTTCCAACGCTACTACGCTCTTCGACTCAAGCGCTCTGCTCCAGAAGCCTTCCATCTCGAAATTGAATCGCCGACGATGACCTTACGCACCGAAGTACGATCCATTCCAGGCGTCGATCACGAAGAGTAACTCTATTTTCCTTTACTGCAAAATTTCTGTACCATTCTCTATAAAACACTTTGTGCATTATAGAATTGCCTGCAGTAAATGGTCAAGGACCGTGGGCCTTGGAGTAGGAGCCGACCGCGACTCCGAACCAAGTAAATCCTTGTGTTCGTGTCTTTCTTTGTGTTCTTAATTTCCGCTGCTTATTCTCTTAAAGTTTTATCCGAAAACGTTTTACGATATTCACCCCCCCTCTATCGTTATTCTCGATCCAACATATATAGGGCTAAGGTAGGGACCATGAGGAGGAGTTGGGTCTTGGCCCACTAATGGATCCAAATCCAATCCATTAATGGAGATCCATTCCACTAAAAAAACCCCAACGCCCCATTGAACTTCCTCACTGTTAGTAGGAGTCCTAGAGCCAATTATGTGATGATTGACTAGGGACTTTTTGTATCATATTCTATCATTAATAAATGCATATTTGTTTATTATACTTACTTTGTATTTGTGCCAAATAATTAAGTATAATAATGTCCTTGGGTAGTAGGTTCTTATCTACATTATATCGATTGGTTGAATCGATAGTGAGATAATGTAGAGAACACTACACTAAACCATTCCTAGTCAAATATTAATATTCAAGGACAATATTAATGCATGGAGACTAGCATGTGTTGGATCGAGAGAAATGATAGAGGGGGGGGGGTGAATATCGTAAATCGTTCGGATTAGAGTTAGAGAAATTACGCAGCGGAAGAATTAAACACAAAACGCGAACACAAGATCTTTTACTTGGTTCGGAGTCACGGTCGGCTCTTACTCCAAGGCCCACGGTCGTTGACCGTTTTTTGCGGGCAATTTTATATGTGCGCAAAATAGTTTACAGACAGATATGATAATTGTAGTACAGTAAACAAAACAAACAGCTCTTCGTTACCGACGTCCGGTGTAGATTGTATTTTCGGAGCAGAGGGACGTCGTCGGCGCTTGTATCTCGAGTCGGGAGGTTTCCGGAGCAGAGCGCGGGAGTAGAAGAGGGTGAGTGAGTTGGAAGAATTGATTGTTCGAAGCCTTGGGGTCGAGGGGCTTTTTATAGCCTCCCGGGGCGCCCTGAACGTTGGGGGCGACCCCCCACGTGTCACCTGATCCGAGCAACTCTCGGTCAGACCTTATCCCACTCGAATAGGGCTGAGGGTTGACTGTGGGGGCGCTCGGGACGCTGGGGGCGCCTGGTTGACCCTTTCAGCGGGCTTCTCGGCTGGATGAAGTTTATCCTCTTCGTTGGCTTGAACCCGGGGCGCCCTGGGCACTGGGGGCGCCCAGGAGCACGGGGGCGCCCCGCCCAGCAAGCTTCTAAAGCGAACTTTTGCTCATCATGTTTTGCCTTGACCTTGGGGGCGCCCTGCTCAGCTGTTGCCTCTCTCCTTTGAGCATTCTGAGCTGCAGACACACGTTCCTTTGGTCCTGCATTCAGGGTTAGTCCAAAACAACATAGAGCAATCAATTATTAGTTTTATACAGCCTTAGCTATCTTGGTTCTAACTTTGGGTCTCCAAAATAGAGCCCTAGGTCGAACCGACACCTACTGTTCCCTCGACGGGGAACGCGTCCTCACCTACTCCTCTCAGGAGAATTTACCTATTGCCAACTGGCTCCTCCGGTTGGACTTTTGCCTAGCGGTCCTTTGCCAGGTCTTGGATACCAAGCTGTCCTTCGCCCGGTGCCTAGCAGTCCTTCACCAGGTCTTCTGATCCTGACAGTCCTTCGCCAGGTGCCTAGCAGTCCTTTGCTAGGTCTTGGTTCCCAGGCTATCGTTTGCCTGGTGCCTAGTAGTCCTTCGCTAGGTCTTCGACTCCTAGCAGTCCTTCGCTAGGTGCCCAGCACCCCTTCGCTGGGTCTTAGGTTTCGATGCCTAGCAGTCCTTCGCTAGGTGCCTAGCAGTCCTTCGCTAGGTATTTGTTTCCTGGCAGTCCTTCGCCAGGTGCCTAGCAGCCCTTCGCTAGGACTTTGTTTCCTGGCAGTCCTTCGCCAGGTGCCTAGCAGCCCTTCGCTAGGACTTCTTTCTGCACACTCAAGTAACTTTATTAGATCACAAATAAACTTAACTTTGAATCCTTTGCCAATATCAAAACAAGGATCGATATGGTGCTTCCTGCACCAACAATCTCCCCCTTTTTGATTTATGGCAACACAATTCAAAGTTAAGTAAAAATTACAACAGTTTAAACAAGAAGTTTAAGACCAATAAAACATAGCAATTCTAAACAGTCTAAAACCAATGTAATTTGAACAGAAAAAAAATTTTCTCATACCCCCCTGAATCATTGTGTTATAAAATACTTAACTTAACACTTAACTTTGACCTTTCCTCCCCCTTTGACATATATCAAAAACAAACATGGGTGAACAAGGTAAAGTTTTAAAAAAGTTTTTGCAAACCTAAATTTTGTTACAAAACTTTTACTTGGCTTTGCAAAAAGAATTTTACTTAGGCAAAATTTTGAAGCCAAATTTCCCTAACAAATGGTTCAACTTTGAGAATTGGGAGAATATTTGTTTTTAAAAAAACTTTGCTTGGAAATACTTTGTGTATTTTGAAGAAAAAAAATTTCTAAACAAGTTTTTCACTAAAACAAACATTTGCCAAAATTTTCAAAAAAATCTTTGCTCAGGCAAATTTTGTTTACTAAGGAAAAATCTAATTAGAAATATTTGCAAAAAGATGCTCTTAGAAATTTTTGAAAGCACACTTAGAAATTCAACTTTGCTTTTTGAATAAGAGAAAGCTTTTGAAAAACATTTTGATTTTGAACAATTTGAGCTTTTTCTCTCTTTAGCTGTTTATTAATAAAGAATTATATTTTGAAAGACGTCTTAAGAAAAAATTATGTATCAGAGCCTATGAGTTTTGAAAACATAAAAATACTTAGTATAACTCCTGAAAGCCTAGCAAAATGCTTAAATTGCACCAACAAAGCTCTACTTTGAAAGGTATTGTGCAATTTTGAGAAAAGATTTTGTATTTATAGGTAAATCTTTAGAAAATTCACGTACTTAGAATACTATTGCCTTAGAAAAGTATTAGTACTTTTGAAAACATTATATTTTGAAAAATAGAAGTACTTTTGAAAGATATTATGTAATTTTTGAAAAATATGCAAGTACTTTTGAAAAAAAACAGATTGAGCATTTTTGGAAAGTCTAAGTACTGTTTTTGAAAACTATTAGACTTTGATAAATATAAATAATTTTTGAAAAGTATTATGCGTTTTGAAAACATAATATTTTACTTGACTAGGTTTCTTTTCCAGTCTGACACAATCCTAGGAAACCTTGTTGACTACAAGGACATTTTCCTAAATGTCCTGGAAATTTCTCCAAACTCAAGAAAATTTCAAAAAGTATTTCAAAAAGGATTTACTAAGCCACAAAAACATTTTGAGAAATAGAATATTGGTATTTTTAAAGGCAAATTGGTTGTATTTTCAAAAAAACTTTGAAAACTTGTGTATTAACACAACTTATTTTGAAATGTTCAATAGTTCTTTTAATTTACCTCCCCCTAAACTTGACATAGTCCTTGGAAGCTTGTTGACCACAAGTATTCTTCCTCTGAGTCCTTAGGGGTCAGTTCAGATCAAAAGAATTATTTAATAATTTCAAAAATAATTGCCAAAGAAAATACTTGTTAGAAATAATTTCTTTTGGTTTAGACTCCCCCTAAATTTGGCACGTCCTCGGAGTCCTTGTAGGTCATGAAGTGGACCTTCCTCTGTGTCTTTAGGGTTTGTCAAAATCAAAAGCATAATTCTTAAAATGAATTTTGAAGTATTATCATTTAAAAAAAATGATTGTTTGAAAGACATATGATAGCATAGTTTTCGAAAAACATGAGTGATAGTTTGAAAATATAGTATTTTTAAACTTTTTCTTTTAATTTGAACTCCCCCTAAACCTGACACAGTCTTAGGAGGCTTGTTGACCACAGGTTAATCCTCCTCTTAGTCTTAGGGTTTGATTCAAATAAAAAGAGAAGAAAACTAAGTTTAAAAAAGTATTTTGTTTTAATAATTTGAAACATAATTTCATTCTCCTATTTGAGAAAATGAATATAGAAAACTGAAAAGGGGAAATGATTTAAAAAAATAGAAGTTTTTTTAAGTCCCAAAAGAAATATAAATATCTAAGCCCGGACCGCAGACACAAAAAAATATCCTAAGTAATCCCAAGGTAACTTTTTGCCATATAAGAATAAACTGAATGTCTGAAAGAAATATTTGTATAATGGTAAAGAAAAGAAATAAATGTTATGAAATAAATTTCAGGTTAGTGAACAAAAGAGACTTGATTTTAATTACAATGATTTGAAACATTAACTCTTAGTAAAAAAGTTAAATTTGATTTTTGAGAAAATTAAAATTTAGAGGGTTATGTTTGTTTAGTTGAATTTAAATTTTAATTTTGAAAGTTGTTCAGTTGAATTAAAGTTGAATTAAATTTGAATTTTAAAAGTCAGATGAATTAAATTTAAATTTTAAAAGTCAGATGTATTAAATTTAAATTTTAAAAGTCAGATGTATTAAATTTGAATTTTAAAAGTCAGATGAATTAAATTTGAATTTTAAAAGTCAGATGAATTAAATTTGAATTTTAAAAGTCAGATGTATTAAATTTGAATTTTAAAAGTTAGATTAATTAAATTTAATTTATTAAGATTTAATTTAATTGATTTAATTAAGATGAATTTAATTGATTTAATTAAGATTTGATTTTGATTTAATTGAATTAATTTTAGTTTGATTAATTTGAATTAGTTGGTTGGATTGGACTCAACTTTTAGGTCCTAAGCATCTCACCCATTTCTAAGTGACAAAATAGGATATCCTTAACTGTTTTGTGAGATGCATATTTTAATAGAAAGATTTATTTTGAAAAGGCCATGATTAATTTTGAAAAGTTAAATTAATTTTTAAACCCAATTTAAATTTATTTTGAAAAGAGATATTTGAATCTAAAATTAACTGAAGATTTATGTTAGATTCGAATTTAACAAAGAGTAAATTGAATTTGAATTTCAAAAATTGGCTTCCAGGTCTTGGCGAGGCACAAGGCCTTCTTTGGCCGTAGCCTTATTGGATCATCAACCCTTTCCTAGACAAAGCCTTTTAGTGAAATTTCATCTTCAAAATTACTTTTTGGTAAATTTTGGTCTAACTAGTTTGGGTCTTGGATCGATAGCTTCGACTAGTTTCACCAGTCTAAAGAGACCAAGTAGTGTATACTTGACCTTATTAGAAAAGGCTTCCCTAACGTACTATCATCTCACCTCCACCCAATACTATATTGTTCAAATTTCAGTTAAGTTGGTTCAGTCCTTAAACTAACCAATCCTAATTCAAAGCATAATAAAATAAACAAGCAAGAAAAGCAATCAACTAAGTCACGTCATAATTGTAATGATATTCTGGGTTTTTAGAATTAGCAAGATTGTGATTTAGACTTTCTAGCATTTTGACCTTATGTTTCAATATTTCATCTTCTTGTTCCAATTTACTAATGTTTGCTTTAACTAATTTATAAGGTTCAATCATATTATTCAAGGTAAATAATGGATTTTCAAATACTGTAAATTTACCTTTAGATTTCTTTTTGGAGGTCTCCCCATTGATTTTAGTCATCTTTCTTTTGCTTGATTGTTTCTTTAGTATTTTGTAGTGGTCGCGAGTCAACCGGACCAGTTTGGGTCGATCTCCTCCATTGTCTTCTGATTCCGAGTCTGAGTCGGACTCGGGTATCGGTTGAAGCTTCTTCTTTAGAGTTTTCCCTACACTTGAAACTATACCTTCCTCGACCATTATAGTATCAGTTTGATTATATAATTGTAATTCTGGAACAAATTCAAAATTGGTTACCATTTTTGTCTCAGTCACTTTGTCTTCTGACTCTGGTTTGGATTCGTATTCAGACTCTGACTCGGCTGTTTGTGCTTGGACCGAGAGTGCAAGACAGCTTACTTGATCTTCTTCTTCTTCTGAGATCTCTTGATGAAGGTTAATCAATTTTTCCCAAATTTCTCTCGCATATTTGAATGGACCTACTAGTTCGAGTTGCTCCTTGGTTTGGCCACATTGTAGGATTACAGTCGCCTTTGCATCTGTCTCGATTTTTTTCAGAGTTGGTTCGTCCATTTTATCCCAGGCGATCGACATTCCATCTTCTGTAGGTACTGTAAACCCCGTTTGGATTATCATCCATAGCTCTAGATGGGCCTTTAGGTGGGATTCCATTAGCCCCTTCCAGGTTCTGAAGTTCTCGCCAGAGATTAGAAGCGGACGAACACTGTTCCATTCTTGATTGGCCATTAAGGATAATTCTTGCACATAAAAAGAGAACATAGAAATGTACCAAGACTTGGTCTTGGATTAGTAGTGCCGGAGAAGGAAAAAAAATAGCCCAAAATAAATGTTGCACGAATTTCGAGGCGAAATAATAATAAAATAATAAAAACAATTTATGATAAATTTTTGAAAATGTTAATTTTGTCAATTCTGATTAATGATGAAAAAGTAAGAATTTAATGTTAAAAAAAATTGCTTGAATTAGGGTAGCACGAATTTCGAGAAAAAAATTATTAAAATAATATTAAAAAAATTTTATGACAAATTTTCAAAAATTGATCGTTTTAACAATTTTAACTTATGGTGAAAAAATGAGAATTCAAAATTGAAAAAGGCGATATTATTTATTTGAAATAAAAAGCGAAATATCCGAAAAAAATCTCAAACTGGTTGTTGCACCAAGTTTGAGCTTCCCCGCTCTGATACCACTTGTTGGATCGAGAGAAACGATAGAGGGGGGGGGGTGAATATCGTAAATCGTTCGGATTAGAGTTAGAGAAATTACGCAGCGGAAGAATTAAACACAAAACGCGAACACAAGATCTTTTACTTGGTTCGGAGTCGCGGTCAGCTCCTACTCCAAGGCCCACGGTCGTTGACCGTTTACTGCGGGCAATTCTATATGTGCGCAAAATAATTTACAGACAGATATGATAATTGTAGTACAGTAAACAAAACAAACAGCTCTTCGTTACCGACGTCCGGTGTAGATTGTATTTTCGGAGCAGAGGGACGTCGTTGGCGCTTGTATCTCGAGTCGGGAGGTTTCCGGAGCAGAGCGCGGGAGTAGAAGACCGTGAGTGCGTTGGAAGAATTGATTGTTCGAAGCCTTGGGGTCGAGGGGCTTTTTATAGCCTCCCGGGGCGCCCTGAACGTTGGGGGCGCCCCCCCATGTGTCACCCGATCCGAGCAACTCTCGGTCAGAACTTATCCCACTCGAATAGGGCTGAGGGTTGACTGTGGGGGCGCTCGGGACGCTAGGGGCGCTCTGGTTGACCCTTTCAATGGGCTTCTCGGCTGGATGAAGTTTATCCTCTTCGTTGGCTTGAACCCGGGGCGCCCTGGGCACTGGGGGCGCCCGGGAGCACGGGGGCGCCCCGCTCAGCAAGCTTCTGAAGCGAACTTTTGCTCATCTTGTTTTGCCTTGACCTTGGGGGCGCCCGGGACACTGGGGGCGCCCTGCTCAGCTGCTGCCTCTCTCATTTGAGGCATTCTGAGCTACAGACACTCATTCCTTCGGTCCTGCATTCAGAGTTAGTCCAAAACAACATAGAGCAATCAATTATTAGTTTTATACAGCCTTAGCTGTCTTGGTTCTAACTTTGGGTCTCCAAAATGGATCCCTAGGTCGAACCGACGCCTACTGTTCCCTCGACGGGGAACGTGTCCTCACCTACTTCTCTCAGGAGAATTTACCTGTTGCCAACCGGCTCCTCCGGTTGGACATTTGCCTAGCGGTCCTTTGCCAGGTCTTGGATACCAAGCTGTCCTTTGCCCGGTGCCTAGCAGTCCTTCGCCAGGTCTTCTGATCCTGACAGTCCTTCGCCAGGTGCCTAGCAGTCCTTTTCTAGGTCTTGGTTCCCAGGCTGTCCTTTGCCTGGTGCCTAGCAGTCGTTCGCTAGGTCCTCGACTCCTAGCAGTCCTTCGCCAGGTGCCCAGCAGCCCTTCGCTGGGTCTTAGGTTCCGATGCCTAGCAGTCCTTCGCTAGGTGCCTAGCAGTCCTTCGCTAGGTCTTTGTTTCCTGGCAGTCCTTCGCCAAGTGCCTAGCAGCCCTTCGCTAGCCCTTCGCTAGGACTTTGTTTCCTGGCAGTCCTTCGCCAGGTGCCTAGCAGCCCTTCGCTAGGACTTCTTTCTGCACACTCAAGTAACTTTATTAGATCACAAATAAACTTAACTTTGAATCCTTTGCCAATATCAAAACAAGGTTCGATATGGTGCTTCCTGCACCAACAGCATGTAGGTCAACTGATGACTTGAGCTCACAAGTCATGGATATGTGATATCAAGTTGACACATGGGTATACATTGGAGAATGTGTACTGAATTGACCCGCCATGAGAAAGTTTCATAGATTATCATATGAGTGTCATAAACTTTCTCATGTGACTATTAGTATGAATAGTCCTTAGACCTGAAGTCACTACGGTTCCCTACATAAGGAGTTATGTACTTTGGTATCGTCAAACGTCACCCGTAACAGGGTGGACTATAAAGGCGATCACTGCGTATGTAATGAATTATGCGGGGGGATGTGAGTGATGTAGATGGGATCTATCCCTCCCATATGACGGGAGTGATATCTGTGGGCCCCTTGATCGAGTAGACTACTAAAACGCATGGTCATGCTCAAATGAGTCAATATGAGATATTGAGCTCATTTGTTTGAGTGAGTCTACTTGGGGATCAAGAACCACAAGATTGACTGAGGATGACACAGTCTATGCCTCATTAGTCAATCTAGATATCGAGGATAGAAGGACAAGGTCATACATTATCATAGTCACAGAGGTTTAGTCGGATCTCGACTTTTCTTGTTACTTGGGTAGCAATGATGCATTGCTAGATGCCGCTCATTGCTTATGTGTCTAAAGCATTTAGGCACATTGCCAACGTTACGAGAACCTATTGGATCACACACTAAGGATACGATGCTTCGGAGATTAATTGATCTTGGTTTGACTATGATTTGATTCGAATTGGATTAATTGAGTTAGACTCAAGTGAATCCAATTAGATTATGGGATTGAGTCTATTTGAGTTAGAGTCATCAAGATTAGACTCAACCACTTAATTATGGATAATATTCGTTAAAGGGTTTAATAAATATTATTTAAGAGGAAGACTAAGAGACATTCTATTCATTAGATGAATAAAATATTAAGAGTCTCAAGGAATAGCAAGAGGCTTGGTATTCATTGGGTTTTATTAGCATTAAGATGAGAGGAGCTCAAGGGACATAGACCCTTGGTATTCATTAGATGAGTATAAATACCCGCCCCCCTTGTCAAAGGCTAGAGGGTTCATCTCTCTTCCTCTTCTTTCTTCCTCCTTGTCCATAACTCCCTAGTGGAGGTTCGTGTGCTTTGTTATGTTAGTGATATGTGAGAAGTGTCCTAAGGCAATCGCCTTATGATTGTAAACATTTATTTTAATAAATGATAATTCACTATTTGAGTATACATGTTTGTATTTGATTGGGATCTTAAACTCATATACTGAATGTCCGCCATATAATTCACAGCATAAGAGAATTTGTGATGGGATCACAACTAGTGATTATCTCTAAATGTGCAAATGTGAATTGTTTGAAATATCCCTAGTCGATGAATTGATAAATACGGACACTATCAATTCTGTTGAGACTATCATGGGTTATTCTCTATTCAGCTGATTCTCACTGGCTGGTGACATTGGGATGTCCGGAGATAAACATGGATGCTAGTTAAGGGAACTAGTTCATTGGAGTGACTAGCTGTAAGACTTCATATGGGAATCTACATGTAGATATGTTAATGAAGATCTTACTGCGGCTTAAGTGCGATGTTCCTTTGACTTGCGGTGTTCAAGTCATCTTGGTCATGGAGACTTATACTTTGACATCTTAAGCAAGCATCTCCAAGGAGGTGTGGACCCAGGATGATCGGGTATAAGCCGAAGTACCCGAAGATGTTTGAACAGCCTACAAAGGATTCACCACTCATTGCGAGGAGATGTATACCCAGGCCTATCGTCGGATTGTTACTCAAAGCCTCTGGCCAGAGCATATCATGTTAAGAGTGCGAGTCTCTTAAATACATGAGAGTAATTAGAAATCCAAAGGACGAGAAAGACACTACTTGGGCTAGGTGTGACGTAGTCAGCCTAGTGGGGACTGACACCATTGACCGTGTCCTGAACCAAGTGGGTATAAGGTGGTGAAGGGAATGGGGCACGATTTAGTAGAGCTGCTGAAGGGTTTCAGAATAATTTCTTCTGAGGTCAAACCGTTGATCTTTCGATTAATTGGGGATCATGATGTACTACTAGGTGCCACTCATGATCGTTCTATAATTAGTTAATTATAGACGGCCAACATAAATCGAAAGCCTATTTAGTCACACGCACTACGAGTAATCCGAGGGATTTAAAACGAGTTGAAAATTGGATTTTCCGATCAAGAGAAACAAGTCGAATCTGAGTTAGTCAGAGGCGCAATGGAAGCCAAAAATGGCTAAGTCTTTTGAAGGCTTTTTGGGCGAATTAAATGAGTTTAATTCGCGGTTTATTGGGTTGGTTTTGGCCGGCCAAAGAGGGTGTTAAACCCTCTTTGGTGGCCGGCCAAATAAGAGGAGAAAAACCAATTTAATTGGTTTAATTAATAAAATAAATCTAGTGTGATTTATTTTATAAATTATGGATAAATAAATTTGTATAAAGAAATTTATATAAATAAAATTTATAGAAATTTATTCTTTTATGGAAGATTAAAATAATCCATGAATTGGTTTATTTTAATTTTATAAAATCAATTATGAATTGATTTTTCCATAATAAGAAAGTTTATAAATTTCTTATAAAATTTATTCCATAATTTAAAGAGAAGAAGAATTAGTTTTTATTATAAATTAGTTTATAATAAAGACTCGGTTTAAACGGAATAATTAATAAGAAAATTTATAAGATAAATTTCTTATAACTAATTCCGTTAATTCGGTTTAGAGGGAGACTTAGCAAAGGAGTTGCTACTATATAAAGGAACCAAAGGCTAGCCCTTATTCCAATCAATTAAGAGATCAATTGGAGCTCTCCCTCTCTCTCTTCTCTTATCTCCTCCTTCTCTTCTTCTTTCCTTAGGGCCGGCGCACACTAGTTCCTCTAGGGCCGGCGCCCAATCACAACACCAAGAAGGTGTTGCCGTGAGCCACTAGAAGAAGAAGAACCCGAACAAAAAGAAGAAGAAGCGGATAGCGACTCCTCTCCTCTCGGAATTCGATTCCGTTACTTCTTGTTGGTTAGTTTCCTATACTTTCTCTTGTTCATCTAGTTGTGCCTTCTGAGGATCTAGTAGTTCTCGTCGGCACAAAACTCGCAACTTTGTGAAGTCATCCCGAAGAGAACTCGGCGTGGACGCGAATAGAGGCGGAGCTTCCAAGGGACGCTACGGTTGGATCTCGTCCCTTACTTCGAGTTACGAGAGGTACTTGGTAAATTAGTTTACTTTTCCGCAAAGTTTTATTTTATGATTATGTCAACACAATGTAAGGTTGCATGCTAGATACGAAGTTAAAATAATTTAGGAAATTATTTTATGCAAACTCTTCCGCTGCACGAAAAATTTTGAATTTTACGAACTCGTATCCTTGTCGACATGCACCCGGTCCCAACATGTTAACCATCCCAAGTTGCTAGCACAACTAAGGTGGTTCCTCTCCGAGGCATAGATCGTGTTCGTATGGATACGCATAGAGGCACAGACACTTGAATGTGTAAGAGATCCGGTGAACCAAAGGACTAGCGGGATAAGCGAAGGGCACACGACAAAGGTATTCCTATAAGATAGGAATTGTAGATCACTTTGTATGAGTTTTTCTTTCGCATGGATCACTCGAGGGATCTTTTTTCCACAGTGATTTTAAATATTTTTACCTATAGATCCCAACAGTGGTATCAGAGCCACTTGTGAAAGATCGTACAAAGTTTAGAAAACTTTTATATGTGATATAGAAGTAGGATATAATTTTATTATAAATTGTATAATGTATGAGCATTTGTCGAGATACAAAAGTTTGTGTTGATCTAACTAAAAGTCTATAGCATCATCATATGAAATATGAAAGTGTGCTATGATGCGAATGTACTCGACAAATTTTATAACCTATGGTTTCGTCTCATGAGCATTTTTACAATCATAATAAAAATTGATGTCCTAAATCTATTGTATGTGATTGATGACATGGTGCATGGTTATGGTCTTAACCCCAATATGATTGGATGAATATGTGTGTGCGTGCATGTTGTAATTCATAATACGGTCTGCGTGTTGTGCCTTATCTCTATTTTTCTAGTTGTAAAATAGATTTAGACTCGAATGTAACTCGAGTTTTCCTAAATTGTAATGTACAAAATGAGGAGTGGAGTGTCCATTGAAGAATGAAGTTACAAGAAGGATGCCGATGACACATGACGACTAAAGGATGCACTTGGAGAAGATGTTATCCCTAGGTTGACCATTGATCTTCTCATTGGCTTGAGAAGATCATAGTATACGGGCCATAACTATGTCACGTTTTCTTGCTTATATATTGATATATGCTATGTGTGTGTATGTGATGCATGCTTAGATGTTTATCTTAATAAAGTCAACTCAATATGCCTACCTGTAACGCCCGCCCTTATATCTACTCTCGGGGCGGGGTTACGTACCATCAATCATATAATTTTAACATGAAATAAAAAAAAAACAAAAGTACAAGGACTAAGTACTGAGCATGCTTGTTTAAAACTATCAAGTGATATTTACAAGTGCTAAGCATACTAGTCAGTGCATGCCGATCAGATATCATGCTTTAAGGATTAGAACATGGTAGGTGCATAGCAAGTTCAGTAACACACAAATCATGCTAGTGAGGTTTTACATTCTATTGCAAAGAGTAACACATGAATTCACATCCTAGAACATCATTTAGAAGCATAGTCATAGGTTTCCATGCATAATAACAATTTATAAGATTGAGTCTAAAGGAAGTCTAGAACATCATGTGAAATATCTTAATCAAGAGTTATCCTATAACATGATAGGTTCACAAGTAGTTCAACTCACAACATAATCAAGTATAAGAGAAATCTAAGTGTAATCACTAACATTCATAATCAAGGAAACATCAACATAAGCATAGTAAAGTAGATATAAGAATCTTTCTTTCCCGAGCCACCACCCCACACATCTTCAGCCCTCCTGCCTCTTCCTTTAGTTTAAGTGTCTCTTACCCTTATCTGCAGCATAAGACAACACATAAACTAGTAAGCACAAATGCTTAGTAAGGATCCTGTCCTACTCGCAAAATCCATACGAAAGAATACAACATGTACACATAATGAATCATAAGCATGAGTTTATCATAGCATACTAAACATCAAAGTTTCTAAGCAAGCAGTATAAAGTATCTTAAGCATACCCTTCACATATAATAAATGTTTTCAAAACAATTCCATAAAGGTATTACTTAAAAATACTTTAACATCATATAGGGGCCCAGTTGTGTACCACATCAAGCGCGTTCCCTAATGAATTGGGGTAGCGAGCCACCAACCCATTAGAGCAGGACCCTTCCGTCCTACCGGAGCCATGACCTTCAGTTAACATGTACCCCGGATTTGTTTAACGACCCCCTTCCGAGTCGGGTACACAACTTTCAAAGTAAAATACTTATCATGCTTTTACATATATGCTAAGGAGTACTCCAAATCCACTCTCAAGGGACACACCACTCTTCAAGGGTGCTCATGATCCCATAGGGACACACCACACAACATAAGGGGTGCTCTTGATCCCATACTTAGTGGAGTATCCTTTCAAGCATTTTAACATACACATCACATGCAATTCATAAGGGTGCCCCATGGGCTATAAGACATGCTCATACATACATCATATTTCAACCACTTAAACATACTTTATATATGACAAGATTGGTCACATAAATCATACTCATATCATAGGAAGTGGTAGCATGCTTCATGGTTTAATTTAACTCTTCCTAACCCTAAAACTAGGGTTTGGCCGAATGGTGTAAGGTAGGGATAGATTAGGTTTTTGACATCAAACATCCCATACAAGCTTCACATATATATACATCATGTATCATATTAAGCATAGCATACATCATGGGGTAATCAACCTTCACAACCCTAATGTTTCATGCCTTGGCCGAAAGTTACATGCTAGGGCAAGTTGAGTTTTCCAATCAAGCATTCCATTGAAACATCACATGCATATACATATCATCTTTCTAAACATAAACATATCTCATAGGGTAGTTTAACCTTCACAAACCTAATGTTTCATGCCTTGGCCGAAAGTTACATGCTAGGGCAAGTTGAGTTTTCCAATCAAGCATTCCATTGAAACATCACATGCATATACATATCATCTTTCTAAACATAAACATATCTCATAGGGTAGTTTAACCTTCACAAACCCTAACCTATTCATGTTGGCCGAATGGTGTAAGGTAGGGGAATTAGGGTTTTTGAAATCAAACTTTCACACAAACATTTACACAAACACCTCACATACATATCATGCAACATATTAAGCATAGATTACATCATAGGATAATCATGCACCCTAAACCCTAATTCTTCTAGGGTTGGCCGAAAGTGTAGGGTAGGGGGAATTAGGGTTTTTGAAATCAAACATTCACACAAACATTTATACAAACACCTTGTCTACACTACTAAGCATGGATACATCATAGGATAATCATACAACCCTAAACCCTAATTTCTATCCTTGACCGAAACCTTGTAGGGTGTTCACCCTAGTTTTTGTCATCACAACATGAAGGGGAAACAACATATAAATATACCCTAAGTCCCAAGGGGTCTCCTCATGCATCAAGGAGTAGTCAAGGCCTTCCCATTAAGGGGTGGCCGAAACTTGCACAAGGGAAACCCCTTTTCGAAAACAAGAAGAAGAAGAATCATGTACAACAATTACGCTGCAGGCGAGGGATACTTACATCCTTTCGCTTGAAATTCACCTTCTCTAAATCTTTTAGGGTACCCTTGGTTGAAGGAGGGGTGAGAGTTCCCCTTGTTAGAACTTCTCTAGAACTCTTGGCCCTAGTAGAGGGCAAGATCCTTGGATGGGGTCTTCTTCCTTCCAATTCCCTAGGGTTAGAACCCTAGGGTGTATTTTGAAAATTGAAAAGGGAGAAGAGGGCTTCTAGGTTCGGTGGGGAGAGGGGGAAGAAGAAGAATCAAAGTTCTTTCCCCCTCTCCTCTCTTATTTATACTATTCTCATGAAGGGACATGTCTCTTCACCTTCCTAGCTTTAACTAGGGCGTTCCTTATTCTCTCAACATGAAACACCCTTGGTGCATTAGTTAAGACATGGTTAGTGCAACTAGGAGGTTCAAGGTTCGATCCTTGCTTCCTCCTTTCTACACTTTCTTTTTATCACATTTTGCACTAATCCACATCAAAGCCCATTAAGCCAAGCCCATCATGACATTTCATAAGAATGTCTCATATCATTATATATGGGAAAAATTTTGGAGTGTTACAATCCCACGCACCTTATAAAAAGTTCGTCCCGAACATTAAAACAGTTCCGGACACTTTAATCGCATTGCCTCCTCTCGTTTCCAGGTGGCTTCTTCGAATTGCTCGTTCCGCCACAGAACCTTTACTAAGGGCACTTCCTTGTTCCTTAGCCTCTTGACTTCCCGATCTAGGATCTGAATAGGTCGGCATTCGGAACTTAGGTTCTCTTGGTCTTGTACTGGTTGGGGCTCTATCATTTGATTCACATCAGAGGTACATTTCCTGAGCATTGATACATGGAAGACATTGTGGATAGCCGACATTTCTGGTGGTAGCTCCAGTTCGTAGGCCACTTTGCCTACCCGTCTCAGGATCTGGTACGGTCCCACATATCGCGGACTCAGCTTCCCTCTCTTCCTGAATCTCATCACCCCTTTCATAGGGGCCACTTTAAGGAATACTGAATCCCCAACATCAAACTCTAGTGGTCTGCGTCGCTTATCAGCGTAGCTTTTCTGCTGACTCTGAGCAGTCTCTATCCTTTGGTGGATATTCTTTATAGCCTGAGTGGTTTCATCTATAATATCAGTCTGGAGTCCCATCTCCTTCTTTTCATCACTCTCAAGCCAGCATATAGGAGATCTGCATTTCCTTCCGTATAGTGCGTCGTACGGTGCCATCCCGATAGTAGCCTGATAACTGTTGTTATAAGCAAACTCTGCCAGGCTCAGGTATCGGCACCAGCTTCCCTTGAAGTCCAAGGCACAAGCTCGTAACATGTCCTCTAATATCTGATTTACTCTTTCAGTCTGCCCGTCAGTCTGGGGGTGAAAGGCCGTACTGAATTTCAGCTTCGTGCCAAGAGCCTTCTGCACGTGTCCCCAAAAATCTGAAGTAAATCAACCATCCCGATCAGAGATAATGGTCTTGGGAACCCCGTGTAGTCGGTCAATTTCTTTGACGTATAGTTGAGCCAACTGCTTTACTGAGTAGGTCATCCTGATAGCCAGAAAATGGGCAGACTTGGTTAGCCTGTCCACAATAACCCATATACCATCATATCCGTTCGTTGTTCTAGGCAGCCCTGATATGAAATCCATAGAGATGTCTTCTCATTTCCACTCGGGGATCGGCAGAGGTTGCAGAACTCCTCCAGGCCTCTGGTGTTCTGCTTTGACCCTCTGGCAGGTCAAACACATACCGATATGGTGGGCTACATCTCGCTTCATCCGGACCACCACAACTTGCTCTTCAGATCTTGATACATCTTGGTAACCCAGGATGCATCGCATAATGCGTTCCGTGAGCTTCCTCAAGGATTCTTGTCCGTAAATCGGAGTCGTCGGGAATACATAATCGATTCCGAAGAAATAAAAACTCCGCTGTCCGAAACCCGAAATCCATCGTCCTTGCCTTCAGAGCCGATAAGAATTTGCTTGTCCTCTTCTTCGGCTCTCCGATAAATTCAAATGGAATTCCCGCCTCAGGTCGGAAAATAACCTTTCGTTTACGGCACTCAATAGAGGCGCCGTATTTGTTCAAGAACTCCATGCCCAATATCACATCATAATCGGGCATATCAAGTACTATCAGGTCGCAGTAGAATTCCCTATCTGCGATTCTGATCGGTGCTGCGCATAACATTTGGGTAGAGGGCATTACCTCACCCGAGGGCAGTGTTGTCAGAAATTTGCAGCCTAAATCTTGTAGTGACATATCATTTCTTTTGGCATATTGCATAGAGATAAACGAATGTGTTGCCCCAGTGTCAAATAAAGCAGTAGCATACTGACTGTAAATAAATATCCGACCTGTGACAACGGTGGAGGCAGTCGCCATGTCTTCCTTCATAAGAGAGAAAACCCTGGTGTTTGTCGTGGCAGGCGGGGCCTCTAATCTCCCCTGGCATATCTGAGTACCATCTATAGCTACCTGCATCAGGTGTAGCTGGGGAGGAGCACCTTTGTACTGAACATGCTGCTGTTGAGGTGCTTTGGCTGCGGTAGGACACTCCCTGGCCATGTGTCCTTCCTTCCCGCAGGTGAAGCATCTCCTGGCGCCCAAGAGGCATGTCCCGAGGTGCATCTTCCCACAAGTGGCACATGGGGGATATTTAGGCTTCTTGCCTGCTGTACCACTGGCAGATTTATCCCATGGCTTCCTCTTTCCGTTGTAATTCTTTTTCCAGTGGGGGTTGCTATTCTGAGGTTTCTGACCTCCCGACTGACTCTGACTCTTGCTGGCGGTCAGTGCTTGGCTCTGCTGGTTAATATTCTTCAGATAATGCTGGGTAATAAGGGCGCTGCTGAACAGCTCCTCTGCAGTCTGGGGCCTATTAACGCCGCCGGCTACATTCAGAGCTATCTCAGGCCTGAGCATTTTGAGCATTAATCTGACCATTTCTTTCTCTGTACTGACCAGCTCCGGACATAATCGTGCCAGTCGGTTGAATTGCTTAACGGCATCGTTGACTGAGAGATTTCCCTGCCGGAATTCGGTGAACTCATCAAAATGCCTGTTTGTGACTCGCATATTAAAGAATTCCTCCAGAAATTCGGACTCGAAGTCCTTCCACTTCATTTGGTCCACTGACCTTCTAGCTTTTACTCGTTCCCACCACATCCTGGCGTCATCAGTGAGGCAGAACGAGACGCATTTAATTTTCTCATGCTCGGGCCAGTCTAATAATTCCACTGTGCTCTCAACTGTCTTGAGCTAGGCCTGGGCGTCCCAGGGCTCGCAGGTGCCGGAGAACTTTTCCGGCTTCAGTCTCTGCCACTGAATCAGATAGGCCTCCAGTCGGACTCCTTTGGCCGGAGTGTTCGGGGGTGCCTGTGCAGTTGGAGGCTCAATAGGTATCACATTCTGACTTCCCTGCGGGGTTGCAGTGTTCCCCTGCTGGGTCATCAGAGTGTTTATTATCTGCTATTGTTCAGTGACCTGACGCTGCAGATCTGTGATCACTTGCATCATATTAGGTGGGGGTGCTGTCTCATTACCCCGATTCCTACGTCCTCTAGCCATATCTATCATACAGGTGATAAATGACTACATAAGAATTATCACTACTTTCACTTGTTATGCAAGTATTAATCATCTCCATATAATCATTACTGTACATGAAATAAAGTAAAGCGAGATTAGGATCTCTTACTTGGAAGCGGCAGGATGAAGCTTGATGTGTGTGTAGTGGAGGGGAAACCGGCTCTGATACCAACTTGTAACGCCCGCCCTTATATCTACTCTCGGGGCGGGGTTACTACCATCAATCATATAATTTTAACATGAAATAAAAAAAAACAAAAGTGCAAGGACTAAGTACTGAGCATGCTTGTTTAAAACTATCAAGTGATATTTCCAAGTGCTAAGCATACTAGTCAGTGCATGCCGATCAGATATCATGCTTTAAGGATTATAACATGGTAGGTGCATAGCAAGTTCAGTAACACACAAATCATGCTAGTGAGGTTTTACATTCTATTGCAAAGAGTAACACATGAATTCACATCCTATAACATCATTTAGAAGCATAGTCATAGGTTTCCATGCATAATAACAATTTATAAGATTGAGTCTAAAGGAAGTCTAGAACATCATGTGAAATATCTTAATCAAGAGTTATCCTATAACATGATAGATTTACAAGTAGTTCAACTCACAACATAATCAAGTATAAGAGAAATCTAAGTGTAATCACTAACATTCATAATCAAGGAAACATCAACATAAGCATAGTAAAGTAGATATAAGAATCTTTCTTTCCCGAGCCACCACCCCACACATCTTCAGCCCTCCTGCCTCTTCCTTTAGTTTAAGTGTCTCTTACCCTTATCTGCAGCATAAGACAACACATAAACTAGTAAGCACAAATGCTTAGTAAGGATCCTGTCCTACTCGCAAAATCCATACGAAAGAATACAACATGTACACATAATGAATCATAAGCATGAGTTTATCATAGCATACTAAACATCAAAGTTTCTAAGCAAGCAATATAAAGTATCTTAAGCATACCCTTCACATATAATAAATGTTTTCAAAACAATTCCATAAAGGTATTACTTAAAAATACTTTAACATCATATAGGGGCCCAGTTGTGTACCACATCAAGCGCGTTCCCTAATGAATTGGGGTAGCGAGCCACCAACCCATTAGAGCAGGACCCTTCCGTCCTACCGGAGTCATGACCTTCAGTTAACATGTACCCCAGATTTGTTTAACGACCCCCTTCCGAGTCGGGTACACAACTTTCAAAGTAAAATACTTATCATGCTTTTACATATATGCTAAGGAGTACTCCAAATCCACTCTCAAGGGACACACCACTCTTCAAGGGTGCTCATGATCCCATAGGGACACACCACACAACATAAGGGGTGCTCTGATACCAACTTGTAACCCCGCCTCGAGAGTAGATATAAGGGCGGGCGTTACACTACCAAAGTTTGGTACTCATAAACTACCTCGATCATTTGTTGTTGGGTTTGCCAAAGCAAAGCAACGCATTTTATCTTGGTAGAGTGTGACAGGATAATTGTGATGTCCCGCTATCAAACTTTGGGTGAGACTTAACTAAGTCCCCTCAATTAGATTGAGAAACTTGGAGGCATATCCCAAAAGTTGAAAAAATTGGGTAAGAGAACAATTATTCCATGTCTTGGGCGATTAGCCAAAGCTAACTCAAGATGATGTGTAATGTGGATCTTGACCCTTTGTTTCAAAGAGTTGCATGAGATGTAATTGGTAAAATGTTATCTACCTAATTATACCAAGTTTTGGGCGATTAGCCAAAGCTAACTTAAGATGAATTATAATATCGATCTTGTCCCACATGAATAATGATTGCTATTTGGTTTGGAGCTAGTAGTGTTGGTAAATTGAGTTTGCCTACATCCATGACTAGCCCCAACCAAAGCTCTACGATTCAGTGGGAGCATCATTTAATTAAAGGCCTAATTAAATGAATTAGATATGATACTTATTTCTGTATAATTTTACTGTTGTAGATCACCATGTCATCTAACACGTCAAATACTCTCTCTCTGCGATCCGTCCTTGAGAAGGACAACCTCAACGGAGCTAATTTCCTGGATTGGTACAGAAACTTGAGGATAGTCCTCAAACAAAAACGAAAATTGTACGTCCTAGAGCAACCCCTTCCAGAAGCACCCGCCGCTACCACTACCCGTGCCGAAAAGGATGCTTACAAGAAGTATCAGGATGATGCACTTGATGTATCATGCCTTATGCTTGCCACCATGAACTCTGAGCAACCCCTTCTAGAAGCACTCGCCGCTACCACTACCCGTGCCGAAAAGGATACTTACAAGAAGCATCAGGATGATGCACTTGATGTATCATGCCTTATGCTTGCCACCATGAACTCTGAGCTTCAGAAGCAACATGAGAACATGAATGCACATGATATGGTTGAGCATCTAAAGCAACTATATCAAGGGCAAGCTAGGCACGAGCGGTTTGAGGTGTCTAAAGCCCTATTTGCATGCAAGATGCAAGATGCAAGAAGGAACTCCTGTAGGAACTCACGTACTCAAGATGATTGGGTATGTCGATAACCTTGAAAGACTAGGATTTCCACTGGGCCAAGAATTGAATATGGACCTTATCTTACAATCGTTGCAGAAGGGTATAATCAATTTGTCATGAACTACAACATGAATGAAATTGACAAGCCTTTGCCTGAGATGCTCAGCATGTTAAGAACTGCTGAACCTAATCTCAAGAAAACCAAAACTAGTAATGTATTGATGGTACAAAAGGGCAAAGGCAAATGGAAGCCTAAAGGCAAGGGTAAGACCCAAGCCAAAGGCAAGACCAACTCTACTACATCCAAGGCTAAAGATAAGGTGCCTAAGGAAGGGACCTGCTTCCACTGTGGTGAGACCGGACATTGGAAGAGGAACTGCAAACATTACCTAAAGGAAGTAAAGAAGAAAAGAAGTGAGACTTCTGCTTTAGGTATTTTTGTTATAGAAGTCAATCTATCTATCTCTTCTTTTTGGGTATTAGATACCGGATGCGCGTCTCACATTTGTACTAATGTGCAGGGCCTTCAAAGAGCTAGATCATTGACAAAGGGCGAAGTGGACCTACGAGTAGGCAATGGAGCAAGAGTCGCTGCCATACTTGTAGGAACTTATTCCTTGTCTTTGCCCATGGGGCTTATTTTAGAACTAGAGGAGTACTTTTATGTACCTGCATTAACTAAGAACATAGTTTCAGTATCTTGTTTGGACAAGAAAGGCTTTTCATTTATCATAAAGGACAAATGTTGTTCTATAATGCTGAATGACATGTTCTATTGTAATGCACCACTGATGAATGGACTCTATGTTCTAGATCTAGAGAACCCAATCTATAACATAAATACCAAATGGTTCAAACCAAATGATTTGAACCAAACATATCTCTGGCATTGTCGCTTAGGACATATAAATGAGAGTCGCATATCCCAGCTCCATAAGGATGGATTACTGGACTCATTTGATTTTGAATCATATGAGATATGTGAATCTTGTCTTCTAGGCAAGATGACCAAGACTCTATTTAGTGGACACGACGAAAGAGCGACAGACTTGTTAGGACTCATACATACTGATGTATGTGGCCCCTTCAATGTCGCAGCTAGAGGAGGCTATCAGTACTTTATCACTTTCACTGATGATGTCAGTAGATATGACTATGTGTTTCTCATGAAACACAAGTCAGAATCCTTTAAAAAGTTCAAAGAATTCAAGAGTGAAGTACAAAACCAACTTGGCAAGAGTATTAAGATACTTCGATCAGATCAAGATGGTGAATACCTTAGCCAAGAGTTTCGTGACCATCTAGCAGAGTGTGGGATCATATCCCAACTCACTCCACCTGGAACACCACAGTTGAATGGTGTATCCGAGCGGGGAAATCGTACTCTATTAGATATGGAATGATAAATGATGAGTCAGACAAATCTTCCTACTTCCTTCTGGGGATTCGCTCTAGAGACGACTCTTTTCACACTTAAGCGAGTTCCATCAAAGGCCATCACAAAGACACCATATACGATATGAACTGGGAAGAGTCCCACGATGTCTTTTATGAAGATTTGGGGTTGTGAGACTTACGTTCGACGTCATGTCTCAGATAAACTAGGACCCAAATCTGATAAGTGCTATTTTGTAGGATATCCCAAGGAAACGAAGGGATATTACTTTTACAATCCCACACAAGGCAAAGTGTTTGTTGCTAGAAATGGTGTTTTTCTAGAAAAAGAGTTTATTTCTAGAAGAATTAGTGGGAGTAAAATCCATCTTGAAGAAGTTCAAGATACAGATAGCACTGAGGCCTTAATGGACATTGAACAGGCACCACAAGATGTTATGGATCATGAGATTGTTGCACAAGAAGTTGTGGAACAACAAGCTGTTCAAGTAGACCAACCTCTTCGCAGATCTGATAGGATACGTCGTCAGCCTGAGAGATACTCATTTCTCTTGTCTGACCATAATGATGTTACGCTTATTGAGTTGAATGAGCCTATACATCCTATCAAGAAGCTGTGATGAGCCCAGATTCTGAGAAATGGCTAGAGGCCATGAGATTCGAAATGGAATCCTTGTACACTAACCAAGTATGGACTTTGGTTGATCCACCTGAGGGAATTAAACCCATTGGGTGTAAGTGGGTCTTTAGAAGAAAGACTAATATGGATGGATGCATGCATACCTATAAAGGGCGATTGGTAGCTAAAGGTTTCAATCAAATTCATGGTATCGACTATGATGAAACCTTTTCACCAGTGGCGTTGCTTAAGTCTATTCGGATTATGCTTGTTATTGCAGCTTACCATGACCACGAGATCTGGCAGATGTATGTCAAAACCACATTCCTAAATGGGAATTTACTCAAGGATGTGTACGTGACACAACCTGAGGGTTTTGTAGATCCAGAGTATACTGGAAAGGTATGTAAATTGAATAGGTCCATTTTGTTGGGATCTTCAGGCGACATAAACACAAAACACAGTGGAAACAAGATCCCACGAGCGATCCATGCGAAAGAAAACTTGTATCCACACGAACATGATATCTCTACTTCGGAGAAGAACTACCTTAGTTGTGCTAGCAACTTGAGGTAGTTCACAAAACACCAAGAACCCAAGATGTGAGTTTCGGCCAAGATGGAGAAGAGAAGGAAGAGGGGAAAGAAAATGACAAGTTGTCATCCAAATGACAAGGGAACAACTCTTTTATACTCATATCATGAGGAGTTTTTGCCTTTTAAACTTCCCTTCATTAAACATTTAATGTAACTCTCTAACTTTTCATGTAACACTCTAATGGTGAGAAACTCTCCATCTACCTCTCTTATTAATTCATTAAACATTTTAATGAATTAATATTTCATCCAAATGTGGTTGAGTCTAATATAAATGAGTTTAACTCAAATTAGATCTCAATCCATAATCCAATTGGATTCACTTGAGTCTAACTCAATTAATCCAATTCCAATTAAATCTTAGCCAAATCAAGATCAATTAATCTCCGAAGCATCGTGTCCTTAGTGTGTGACCCAATAGACTCTCGTAACGTTGGCAATGGGTCTAAACCAATTTAGACACAAAAACAATGAGCGACATCTAGCAATGCATCAATGCTACCCAAGTATCAAGAAAGTCGAGATCCGACTTAACTTCCGTGACTATGGCAATGTATGACCTTGTCTTTCTATCCTTGATGTCTAGATTGACAAATGAGGCATAGACCATGTCATCCTCAATCAATCTGGTGTTTCTTGATCCCCAAGTAGACTCACTCAAATAATTGAGCTCAATATCTCATATTGACTCATTCGAGCATGACCATGCGTTTTAGCAGTCCTACTTGATCAAGGGGCCCACAGATATCACTCCCATTATATGGGAGGGATAGATCCCATCTACATCATTCACATCCCTCCGCATAATTCATTATATACCCAGTGATCGCCTTTATAGTCCACCCTGTTACGGGTGACGTTTGACGATACCAAAGTACATAACTCCTTATGTAGGGAACCGTAGTGACTTCAGGTCTAAGGACTATTCATACCAATAGTCACATGAGAAAGTTTATGACACTCATATGACAATCTATGAAACTTTCTTATGGCAGGTCATTCAGTACACATTCTCCAATGTATACCCATGTGTCAACTTGATATCACATATCCATGACTTGTGAGCTCAAGTCATCAGTTGACCTACATGTTAGTCTCCATGTATTAATATTGTCCTTGAATATTAATACTTGACTAGGAATAGTTTAGAGTAGTGTTCTCTACATCATCTCACTATCGATTCAACCAATCGATATAATGTAGATAAGAACCTACTACCCAAGGACATTATTATACTTAGTTATTTGGCATAAATACAAAGTAAGTATAATAACCAAACATGCCTTTATTAATAATAGAATATGATACAAAATGTCCCTAGTCAATCATCATATAATTGGCTCTAGGACTCCTACTAACAATCTCCCACTAGCATTAGTGCCAATCACTGTAGTATCTAATACCGAGTGACCTGGTATGACCATCATGCTTCTTTTGTGCCAAAGCCTTGGTCAAAGGATCTGCGATGTTAGAATCAGTGTGTACTCCGCATATCCTCACATCTCCTCTATCGATGATCTCTCGAATGAGATGGAAGCGCCGTAGTATGTGTTTGGTCCGCTGATGGGAGCGAGGTTCCTTTGCCTGCGCAATAGCCCCATTGTTGTCACAATAGAGGTCTATCGGGTCTGCTATGCTAGGAACCACACCAAGCTCTGTAATGATCTTCCAGATCCAAACAGCCTCTTTTGCCGCCTCTGACGCGACAATATACTCGGCCTCTGTT
>JAGFNQ010006565.1:0-59252 GCA_024364735.1 Boesenbergia rotunda | reverse complement strand
CCTGCACCGAAACTCGATCTACACCGGGAGTTGGTAAAACAAAGTGTATATTTCTATTTACAGTAATTTTGTAATCTCACTTTGTAACCGTTTTGCGCACTATAGAATTGCCCAAAGTAAACGGTCAACGACCGTGGGCCTTGGAGTAGGAGTCGACCCAGGCTCCGAACCAAGTAAAACTTGGTGTTTGCGTTGTTTGTTTTATTCCGCCGCGCACTTACTCTTTCTTTTAAATCCGAACATTTTCCGATATTCACCCCCCCTCTATCGGTCTTTCTCGATCCAACAAGTGGTATCAGAGCGGGGAATTCAAACTTGGTGCAACCACCAGTTTGAAAATTTTTCGGATTTCTTTCTTTTCTCTCTCAATTTTTTTTAAAAATTTTCGTTCGAATTTTTCTTTCAAGGTTGGTGCAACACCCCTTGAAATTGTTTTATTTATTCTTCCCGCACTACTAATCCAAGACCAAGTCTTGGAATATTTTTTTGTTGTTTTTTGCTATTTCAGAACAAATGGCCATCCAAGAAGGCTTTAGCACCGCCAGACCTCCACTTTTCAGTGGAGAAGACTTTCCTTACTGGAAAAGTCGAATGGAGGTCCACCTGAAAACTCAGGTGGATATGTGGATAATCATCCAGTCTGGACTGATGATTCCCACAAATGCTGAAGGCGTACCGCAAAACTACTCAGAGTGGGACACTGCCCTTAAACGCAAAATGAAGCTGACGCCAAAGCAACTCAGACCCTCCAATGCGGACTAACGAAAGAGGAGCTGAACCGCGTAGGCCCTTCAACAGTGCCAAGGAGCTATGGGCTAAACTGATCAAGCTCCACGAAGGAACTTCAGATACGAGGATCAGCAAACGTGATCTGCTACTGAACAAGCTCTTCACCATCAGAATGGCAGATAACGAGACAGCAGCTCAGCTCCATGCCAGAATCCAGGAATTGATGAACGTTCTTCACGCAATAGGTCACCAGGTTCAAAACCGTGATCTTATAAGGTATGCCCTAAACGCGTTCCCTAGGACCACCTTGTGGGCATCTATGGTAGATGCATACAAGGTCTCTAGGGATCTTTCAAAAATTAAGCTAGATGAGTTATTTTCTGAACTTGAACTTCATGAACAGACTAACTGCAATTTGGCCGAGAAAAGTATAGCTTTCTTTGCAGGGAAAACAGGAAGGACGACTAAACAGAAAACACAAGTTGAACCCGAGTCTACCTCAGACTCAGAAACAGAAGATCAAGAAGGAGATCAGTCTGAACTGGTTCGGCTAGCTCGAAGCTACTACAAAAAGTTGAAGAATCAAGCTAACACACGGAGAACAAAGCGAAGAAAGGATGAACCAGCTGAACCAGCAACTGACAAACACAAGCCCAACGTAACCTGCTACGAATGCAAGAGGAAGGGCCACTACAAGACTGAATGTCCAAGCCTAAAGGAGTCCAAAAAGACCAGAAAGAAGAAGACACTCCAAGCAACCTGGGACAAGTCTTCCTCAGAAGAAGAAGAAGAAGCACCCCAGTCCAATCTTCTAGCCCTGACTGCTTCGGATCAAATAGGGACTGACTCAGACTCGGACCAGGACGACGGCAAGCTGACCTTCTCCGACAACGGCGAAATAAGGGTAACGGGTTTTTCAAAATTGCAATTAAATTCTCTTATTTCCTATCTATCCCGAGATTTGGCGAAAGCCAAACTCCGAATCGAGTCCCTCCGACAGGAAGTAAAACTCCTGAAAGAGGGAGCTGAGTCTAAATCCTTAACTGAGAAAATTCAGGAAGGAACCCCTGATCAAGTTGAAAAACTTGAATCAGAGAACTCCTCCCTAAAAACTCAAGTTAAGGACTTAAGAACAGCTTTAGAACGATTCACTTCTAGTTCCAAGAACCTTGATATGATTCTTGGAAAACAGAAGTCTGTTCTAAACCGATCCGGACTTGGCTACAGAACCAAAACTCGGCAAAGATCTTACTTTGCTGTACTGAACCAGTCAAGACCTAAGGTTTAGGCATGGGTGCCAAAACTGTGCCTGACCAAACCAACTGGTTCAAATCAATTTTGGATCCCCAAGGACAAGATTCACATCTTGCCTAACCCATACAGAGGCTTTAGTCCAGGGGGAGCCAAAATCAAAATAATTTTCATTATTAGATAATTTTTTTTTCGTGATTGCTTGTTTATTTAAATTTCTGCAAGTTGCCATGCTTAGAATTAGGAATGGTTAGACTTAAGGACTAATTTACTTGAAATTTGAAAACATAGTATTGGGAGGAGGTGAGATGATAGTACGTTGGGGAAACCAACTCTAATAAGATCAAGTCTACTTGGTCTCTTTAGACTGGTGAAACCAGCCGAAGCTACCGATCCAAGACCCAAGCTAGTTAGACCAGAAAATGACCTAATTTAATTTGAAAATGAAATTTCATTAAAATGCTTTGTCAAGGAAAGGGTGGATGATCCCATAAGTGGATGATCCCATAAGGCTACGGCCAAAGAAGGCCTAGTGCCTCGCCAAGACCTGGAAGCCAATTTCTGAAATTCAAATTCAAATTATCTTTTGTCAAATTCGAATCTAACTCAAATTTCAAATAATTATAGATTCTAATCTGTTTTCAAAAATTTCTATTTCTTAAACCTATCTCTTTTTCGAAAAACTGTTAATCTGTTTTCAAAATTTCTATTTTTTTAATCTGTTTTCAAAAATAAAGAACCTTTTCGAAAGTAAATTGAAATTCCTTTTCAAAACTAATTTTTACCCTCAAACCTGTCTCACAAAAACCTTAAGGTTAACGTGATTGAAAACCCTAGACTTGGGTGAGACAGTAAAATTAAGACTAAATGCCTGTGCTGCAGTGAAAATCTATATTTCAAACCACGGTCAACATAGTCAAACCACGGTCAACATAGTCAAACCACGGTCAAATCATGGTCAACATAGTCAAACTACGGTCAATATAGTCAAACCAGGTCAAATCTGGTCAAATCCACGTCAATTTAGTCAAAAGCTAGTCCTTAGGGCGCCCAAACCCGTGTGGGCGCCCCAAGGCTGGTCAAAAAGGGTCCCTCTACCACTGCACACTGACCAGGGCGCCCTGTAGCTTAAAGGCGCCTTGGTACACATCTATATTGGTCAAAAAGCTGCCAAACGGCAGCTGCAGCTCTGGGTAAAGGCGCCCTGGCTAGTCAAGGCGCCCTCCCATAGTCAGTCAATGACACAAAGCTGCACAAACAGGACTGGAGACCTGGTCAAGGCGCCCTCGTCCGGAAAGGCGCCCTCACCAGAACCCTTCAGCGGCAGAAAGCTGCCAAAAGGCAACTGCAGCCTGCTCAAGGCGCCCTCGCCCGTAAGGGCGCCCTCCCGAGCAAGGGAGACAGCCTATAAAAGGGGCTCCCTTCCCCTTCCCATCTTCACACCTCCTACACTTTCTACCTTCCAACCCTCTCACGCTCTCAAGCTATCAAGCTCTCATCTTCAAGAATGCCTCCCCGAGCAAACCGGTATATTTTTGTCAATTTCTTTTCAATTTTTTCTTTAATGCACATTTCTTTAAGAATACATTCTTTCTCTTAGAAGACGCCGACCTAATCAGGCAGAACCCGGTACTCAACCAAGTCCTGACCCTAGGTTTCCCAACTTAGAATTGTGTAACAAGTTCGCTCGTACCACCTATAAACCTATAAAGACGAGCTACTTGAATAGACTATTCTTCACCCAATCCTGTCCCCTAGCTATGAACGTCATTAATCACTATCAATTGGACAATCTTGTATTCTGTGCCCACCCAATCAATACTTCCTTATGCGCAGAATTTTACAATAATATCATTAGACAGGATAATCTTGTGTTCTCCACCATGGTTCAAGGTATTCCCCTAACAATCACACCAACTCTACTCAACCGATTTCTAGGACTACGACCCTCGCAGTCCACCTTCTGTTGTTACCCTTCTAGGGAGCCTCCCTTTGATGCTCCCTACTCTGAGATTACCTTAGATACATTGCACTCATACTTCTTTAGGCAACCTGTAGCCAGACGATTTCAGTCTGTCGAATTAGAAGTGCAGGACTACGCCCTATATAGGGTCATAGTCCGATGTATCCTACCATTATCTACCAGGGACGTCACCACTATGCGTCCATTTCACGCCTTTCTACTGTATGCCATGATTCACCAGCTTGACATAGATATAGGGCTTCACATTTTTTAGACTATCCTACACGCCTCCAGTGTTACCATACAAGGGCAGGTCCGCACACCTTACTGCCACATTATTACATCCATATTACATCACCACGGTAGAAACATTACCGAGGGAGAGATGGCCGTCTTAACTGACTACGATGAAATAGGCTATAGGAACTTTGCCCTAGCTGGTATAGAAGTGTCCGGTACCGGGGTTTTGTCCTGGAGACGTCGGAGAGCAGCCCCTCAGATCGATTCGGACGAGGAAGTCGAGTACGATGTCGCGGATATAGCAGCAGAAGCCCGAGCCCATATAGACGCTCCACCGACACTCTACGAGAGAGTGACCCGTATGGAGACACAGATACAGAGTCTCCGAGAGGAGGTCGAGGCTTATCACATAGAGCAGATGGACTCTCGCCGAGCTGATAGAGAGATAGCTGATGCACGATTCTTAGAGATGATGGCACGATTCGATTCATGACAGCCGGGTCCATCTGATCATCCCGGTCCTTCATCTTAGAATTACTTAGCATTGTACTCGTAACTATGTGACTGCCCCTAGGGTTGACTTGTGTTTGACTGATTTGACTGTATTTGGAACTTGATTACTTGCTTTATTTTCTGTTGATCAAATTATGTGCAATTAGGACTGTGTTCAGTAGAATAGTTTAACTCAATTGTTTTTACTCTACATAAATTCAAAAATAAGTTTTCTAAAAAATTAGAAGTTTGAAAAACTGTTTTATTTAAATTTCAAAATCAGTTTTCAACTTAGCTTTATTTATTTCAAAAATCAATTTTAAATCTTTTCGACTTAGTTTTATATTTATTTTAAAACTACCCCCCTTCAAAACTAAGGTTTTCTTCGAAATGGACTTAGCCTAGGCTCTAACCCTAGAATTGCATGCACCTATAGATCTAGAAGCCAGCATCTCACAAGCACCGTAGGGTACATTGAGTGATAACCTAGAAAGGGTTGAGATGCTTAGGTCTTTGCCTTAACTCAAGATGCTTTAAGTCAGTGCATCTGTAGCAGTTGGGGCACTAAATACAAACTGAACAGCAATCAAGTTAAGTATCAAGTTTAGACAATCTAACTTGAACAATGCACTTAACTTGACTAACCCTAGCAAAAACTACTGTTTATAACAGTTGGTAAGTAGCTAATTGGGTTAGACACGTCCCTAAAGATGAAACCAGACTTAGGTTCCAGGTTGATTCAGTACAGCAAATGCTTTATTTAATTATTGCAAATACTTCTTCTGCACCTTTTTTTTATATATGTCAAAGGGGGAGAGTTGGAAAGGAAAGAGGGAACCTAAATTTTTTTCGGAACCTAATTTTTTTTCAAATTTTTTTTCCCTATTTCCTTCTTCAAAAAGTTCAACTGAAAATTCAAATTGGTTATTTAAAGTTAGAAATTCAAAGCGTAATTCATTTTGAAATTTTATTGTTTTTTTATACTTAAAACTTTTCCTTAAAAATTTCTAACTCTGAATTGTTTTCAAGCTAAACCGTTTTTTTTGCTTAAAACTTTCTTAAAAATTTCTAACTATGAATTGTTTCTAAGCCTAAGTTTTTTTTTGCTTAAAACTCCCCTTGAAAAGTTTCTAACACTGAGACTCTTACTTAAGCTAAAAAAGTGTTATTAAAATTTCTGGTTGGCTTAAAGTTTTTTTTAAGCTTGAAATTTTTCTAAATCTGAAAGTTTTTCTTAAACCTAAAATTGTTAATGTCTGAAAACTTATCGTGACTTAGAATAATTTTTGTTGCTTAAAAATTCTTCAAACTCAAAACATGAAATTTGCTAAGTGTTGAAAATCACACCACCTACTTTTGAAAAACCTAGGGGGAGATTCCGTCCAGGGGGAGGGAATCTAACTTAGGATTTCATGTTAGCATTTTTTTACTTAACTTTTTGAACTTGATTGCCATATATCAAAAAGGGGGAGATTGTTGGTGCAGAATGCACCCAAGTCAAACCTGGGTTTTGATATTGGCAAAAGGGTTCAAAAGTTAAGGGTTAGTTGTTGTCTAACAAGCTTCTTGAGTGTACAGGAAAAGCCCTAGCGAAGGAATGCTAGGCACTGGCGTAGGACTGCCAGACAGGAAAAGCCCTAGCGAAGGAATGCTAGGCACTGGCGAAGGACTACCAGACAGGAAAAGCCCTAGCGAAGGAATGCTAGGCACTGGCGAAGGACTGCCAGACAGGAGAAGCCCTAGCAAAGGACTGCTAGGCTGGCGAAGGACTGCCAGAAGCTAAGCACCAAGCGAAGGGCAGCTTGCTAACTCAAGACCTGGCGAAGGACTGCCGGGCAAAAGTCCAACTGGAGGATCCGGTTGGCACCAGGTAAACTCTCCCGAGAGGAGTAGGTGAGGACGCGTTCCCCTTGAGGGAACATTAGGCATCGGTTCGACCTAGGGCTCCATTTTGGAGACCAAAGTCAGAACCAAGACAGCTAAGGCTGTATAAAATAATTATTGTTTTATTGTGTTTTGGACTAACCCTTGATGCAGGACCAAAGGAACGTGTGTCTGCAACTCAGAGAGCCTCAAAGGAGTGAGGCAACAGCTGAGCAAGGCGCCCTGAGTGTCCAGGGCGCCCTCAAGGTGAATCAGAACCAAGCGAAGCAAAATAGGCTTCAGCTGCTTACTGGGCAAGGCGCCCTCAGCAGCGAAGGCGCCTTCGTCAGTGAAGGCGCCTTCAGCAGCCAAGGCGCCTCCAGCTCACTCTGCGAAGCCTCAGCTTTATCCACAGCCGAGTCTTCTGCGCGGAAAAAGTCAGCCAAGGCGCCCTCTGCGACCAGGGCGCCCCAGAGGTCAAACCTCATCCCTATTCCGGTGCGATAAGGCTTGACCGAGCGAAGCACGGATCGGGTGACACGTGGCAGGGTGCCCTCGACGACCAGGGCACCCCTCGACCCCTAGCTTCAACACAGCTTTCATTCAACGCATCCAAACGCTCTGACGACCGCGCTCTGCCCCGGAAACTTCCCGACTCAAGAACGAAGCGCCGTCAACCTCCCATTGCACCGAAACTCGATCTACACCGGGAGTTGGTAAAACAAAGTGTATATTTCTATTTACAGTAATTTTGTAATCTCACTTTGTAACCGTTTTACGCACTATAGAATTGCCCAAAGTAAACGGTCAACGACCGTGGGCCTTGGAGTAGGAGTCGACCCAGGCTCCGAACCAAGTAAAATCTTGGTGTTTGCGTTGTTTGTTTTCATTCCGCCGCGCACTTACTCTTTCTTTTAAATCCGAACATTTTCCGATATTCACCCCCCCCTCTATCGGTCTTTCTCGATCCAACACTTTGGTCGATCTCCTTCATCTTCAGAGTCTGAGTCTGATTCAGACTCAGGTGTTGGTTGTGGTTGCTTCTTGGATTTCTTTTCAGATTTACCTGCAATAAAGGCTATGCCTTTCTCGGCCAGGGTGCAGTTAGTCTGCTCATGTAATTCTAATTCAGAAAATAATTCATCTAATTTAATTTTTGAGAGGTCCCTTGAAACCTTGTATGCATCTACCATAGATGCCCACAAGGTGTTTCTTGGGAAAGCATTTACAGCGTACCTTATTAGGTCACGGTTTTCTACCTTGTGACCGATGGTGTGCAGTCCGTTCATTAGTTCCTGGATTCGGGCGTGAAGCTGAGCTGCTGTTTCGTTGTCAGTCATTTTGATTGTATATAACTTGTTCAGGAGCAAATCTCTCTTGCTGATCCGAGTGTCTGATGTTCCTTCGTGCAGCTCGATCAGTTTCCCCCACAGCTCCTTGGCACTGTTGAAAGGATACACCCGGTTCAGCTCTTCTTTTGTTAAGCCGCATTGGAGGGTCTGGGTCGCCTTTGCATTCGCTTCAATTTTCCATTTCAGAGCGGTGTCCCACTCTGTGTAGATTTGAGGTACTCCTTCAGCATTTTTCGGAATCTCCAGTCCGGACTGGATGATTATCCACATGTCCAATAGGTAAGTATTTCTCCCCTTTCTTCAGAAAAATGCAGTGAGATACCTTGTGTAGAAATTGTTTGTGAAAATCCAATAGAGGTACCACACATTGATATTATTGATCATCATGCATTACTTGACACATCCCTTGAAAATATGGATTGCGAAATAATTTTAGAGGCACCCATAATTGATGTAGTTTGTTATGATGAATCTTTAAATACATCTTTTGTGGATATGGATAGTGAAAATTTTTTAGAAGTGCCTGAAATGGATGTTATTTATTTTGATGAGTCTCTTGCTATATCTTATGCTGAGGTTGAATGTGAAAAACTTATGGAAATATCTGAGATTGATTTGATTGGCTGTGATACATTGTTTGATATACCCTTGATTGAAAATAATTGTGAAATTTCTATTGATGAGCCAGAACTTGATTTCTTTATTTGTGATGAGTATCTGGATGCAAATTTGGTAGGAAATAATATTGAAAATTTCATTGAGACACCAAGAATTGATTTAATTGAATATGATGCAGTTTTGGATTCATTTAATGCAGAGACTGAACTTATATCATTTCTTTCTGACCCTGAACGCTTGAGAGAGGTATTACATTATTTTGCAGGGTCCAGAAGACTTCAGGAGTGGGTGCTCCAACTGAACAGACTTCAACCTCCTGGAAGGACTTCTAAAAGGCAGAAAGAAGGAGGAGATGATTTTACTCTAATTCGAAGAACTCCATTCCTTCCATGGATTTTAAACTTGAATCGCCTTAGGCCACCAGAGAAATTTTTTGCAAAGTTCAAGTGTGGGGGAGTCCCAAATCACTCAGCCACTCAGACTCCTCCACTACCAAGATGGAGGCTACTTCTGGATAGACTTCGTCCACCAGAAATAAAGGGGAGATTTTTCTTACTTGTATTTTCTTTTATTGCATTTTTCATTTTCATGCTTTCTAGAAGTAGAATTTTCTTGCTAATAAATGCATGAGTAGAGTAGAATGCATAGGAGTCCTTGTAAATACATTGTTATTTCTTTTTGCACTTTTCTTGCATGAGTAGAAATAAATGTATCCCTCTAGGTTATCCCATAGCATTTTAGAGTCTTTTGGAAAATAAATTAAATTTGGTTGTTAAAACTTAGGATTTGAGCTAATGGATGAATTCTTGGATGCTTGAGTACTACTTTGTTTTGGATTCTTAATTGAGGACTTGGGATGAATTATTTTTGCCTAGTGAGATTAGTCTTATTTTGTGATACACATATGTTATTGAACTCTAGAACTTGCTTAGGTTCTTTCAAAACCACATTTCAATGATTGGATCACATCTATAAAGGCTAATCCATTTATTTTCCTTTCCACATCAATTTTTAGCAATAATCATCTTTATTCCATTTTTCTTTACCTATTTCCTACTCTTACCCTCACTTTTCTTTGGACTTGTTGTTTGAGATGTTTTCTTAATGTTATTTTGCCCGAGACGGACAAAGATTCAAGTGTGGGGGAGTGACTAGCTTTTTGGAAAGATTTGGTATCAAGGAAGCACTTCATTTCGAAAAAAAAAATGTGCCAATTGAGTTTAGTTTGGTATCAAGATCAAGCAAGAAGAAGTAGTTAAGGAAGACAACAATTGAAGCATCTAGATTCTTGCTCATCATTTGAAGATCCAAGGAAAACACATGGCATGCAATATAAAAATCTGCAATGAATGAAGAAAAGGAATGACACACGAATGAAGAAAACTTGTGCCAAAAGAAAAAAAAAATTTCAAGTGAAGCCGGATTTAGTTGGGTTGTCTTGACAGGAATTAAATGGCAAGGTCCAACCATTAGAAATTCTGAAGGGCAGCAAGGAACAGATCAGATTCAAGAAGAAAAAAAAAATCTGTGCAATAACAAGAAAAAAAATCTGTGCCAAGTGAGGAAAATGTGCCAAGGCTTCAAGTAGAGTTCATATTTTTTTTTTCTTGATGAATCTTACACATGATTAGAGAGTGCCAGTTCTGAAATCAATTGACTGCTGTGAAAAGAAAAAAATTTCAGAAACCAACTAATGCAGAAACACATGAAGGCAGATGCAAAAACAGGAAATGGAAACTCCTTGGAAGCTCACGGCAGTGTGAATTGGAGCTAGTTCCTGGTTAGCAAGGTATCCAACTGAGCAGATTGAATACAGGAATGAATTCAGCAATTGACTAAGAAAGAAAAAAAAAATCAGAAAACAGCTGAAGCAGAAAAAAAAATCAGAATGGAAAGTTTGAAAAACAAGGCAGTTTATGCCAAGTTGAAGCTGAAATTAGTTCTTCCAAGGCTGTGAATCACGAAATGAAGTGGATGAATGTATCATAGATTGAAGCACATCACAGCCTATCAGAACAAGAAAGGAATTTGGAGGCTAGGAGTTTCGAAACAGAGAAGAAAATGGAAGGAAGTTGGCTAAAATGCAATATGATTGAGCAGAATTTTCGAGTGGATCATTTTAAGTGCTCAATAACTCTAGATGCCAACTGATATGAATCAAGATTTCTCATTTAAATCTGATCTACACTGCTCCATTAGAAGATTAAGAGCAGGAAACACAAAGAAATCTGCAACAAGAAAAGAAAAGAAGAACAAAAGTTTGGCACACAATAGAAGAGAAGGAAAATTGGGATTGGAGCTGTTCTTTACTATAGAAATCAGACACAATATGCTAGAAGTTTAAATGCAGCTGATCAGAATTCGAAATGGGTGAACAAAAGCTGAACACAAAGAAAAAAAAATCAGATTAGCAGTGCAGTTTTTGAGCAGTTTGAGCTAAGTTGAGGCTGAAATTAGATTTTCCAAGGCTATGAATCAGGGCACAAGTTCGGAAATGCATCAAAGAATAATGAGAACACCAAATGCTGACCAAATCTAGAAGAAATAAGGATGCTAGCAACTCTGATTAGCACACACACAAAAAAAACCAAACTGTGCCAAGGTCAAAAATGGCACACAATGGTTGAAACTAGAGCATTTGTTGCTGCCGAGTGAGAGGTACTGAATGATACAAGCCAAATTCGAATGAAGCTAAGGAAAAGTTAGAATCTGAAGTAGAAGATGCAGAAATCTGAAACCAACCCGTACAAATCTGCAATTGAAGTGCAGATTATCAAGTGGAAACAAATGCAGAAATGTTTTAAGTTGCTGATATAACTTCTGATTTTTCTGATACAAATGCTGATGCTAACTGGTCCGAAGTGTTCCAAATGAAAGTTGACTCCATCAATAGGTTTGAGAGCAGAAAAAAAAAGGAAAAATAGTTTGAGAAAATAAGAAAAGAGAAGGAGAAAACAAGTTGGCACACCGTTTGACTTGGCACCATGGAATCATTGAAGCTCACGGCAGCTCATGCAAATTGAAGATTTGTTCCACCATCATTCTGATTGCAGTAGAGAAAAGAAAGAAGGAAAAAGAAATTCAGAGAACAAAACAAAGAACAAAAATGGCACACAAAAGGAAAATTGGCACAAGGAAATCAAGAAAAGTTTTTTCATCCAAATTAAAGGAATTACTCAAGTTTCACTCCACCATACTTTGTTATTCACTAGAGGACTGAAAGGAAGGGCAAATGCACATTGGAAACATTTTTGAGCAACCAAGTCTCCCACTCCATCAATTTCTCCATTTCCTTGATTTTTATTCCATTTCTTATCATTTTCTATGTCTTTGATTTGTTTTTATAGTTGTTGATACTAATCATGATTAATGGTGGAGAGTAGATAATAAGCAAGCCTATGGTAGTGCAAGAAACATGTGTGTAAGAGTGAGCTCCACTTCCATCACCAAATTAGAACTTAAGAGAGAGCCACCAAAACTTCCCTTGAAAGGCTAGTGATTTAAATTCATTTCAATAACTCATGATAGATGAAAAGGCCAAGTTGTTGATTTAAGGACAAGATACTAATCCATAGAGCTTAGATTTATGAGAATTGACCACCTTAGGTAATTTCTTTTCATTTGCTTCTAATTATGCTTAAGAAAATCTAGGGGATACATATTTAGTTGTTTCGCGAGACGCTCAAGGTTAAGTGTGGGGGAGTTGATAAGTACCATTTTTGTGATTATTTTAGATGTTAAAATCCATGTTTGACATATGTTTTTATTGCTTAATTGTGAAATTACCCTAGGTTTTGGAACATTACCTTATTTTGGACTTAATTGCAAAATTACACATTTTTTGGATTATTTAGCTACTAATTTTCTGATATATTTTTGTAGGCATGAAAGGATCCTGGACCTAGGGCATACTGGGTCAAACCTGAGTCGGATGTGAACCGGATCGAATTTTCAAGCTTACAGTTAATCCGGGCCGTCCGATTCAAGAGCGGCTAGATCTGAGCCATCCGGGACGATCCAAAGCAATCCGAGCTAGGGTAAGGGTTGATCAAGCTCTATGATCAAGATCTGAAGGTTTCATCCCAATCAGAGTTAAATCAACCGTTGGATCAAGCAAGGAGGGCTCTAGAGCGTCCATTCACAGATTGAGTTGATCTGGACCATCCGTTGCAAATCTGGAGGATCCGAGCTACCACGAGGCAGATCCTGACCCCAGATCATCATCATTAAAGTTTGGCTCCAATCAGAGCAAGATCAGCCGTTGGATTTCATCAAATCAATCAGAGCCGTTCATTCTTAATTACTTAAGGAAATTTTTCCCAGCCTTTTCCCTGTCGCGTTTCCTCGCCGCACTGTTCATCTTCTTCGTGTTCTTGGTTTCCTTAGCTGTTTTTCTTCAATCCAAAGGGGCGCGACCCCTCATTTCTTGCTTAGATTGAATTCTAGGTCATTGGGAAGGCTTCTCGGTGAATTTCCAGCTCTCAATTGCCCAAGAACAGAGCTTTTGTGAGGTCTCCGGAGCTCTGCCGTTTGGTTTCATCAACATCGGCTGCGCATCAATTAATCATCCTGAGTAGTTCAGAGGGGTTCCCTGGACTGCTCGGATCATTTCCAATCCATCTTCGCAGCTGAGTTGAAGGAATTGGATGGGTTTCGGATTTGAACAGATGTGAGCTGATTTTGAATCGCAGATGCCATTTTCCATCGACTTGCTGAGCTTGCGGGTTCGAAGCTCACACTTGCGTGACGAACAAGGAGGATTCGAGCTAGGGAAGCATTGAGGAGTAGTTTAGCTAGTTAATTTCAGTTCTTAAGCTGTAGTTTTATTTCTGAATTCTGTTCGTTACTGAAATTTTTGTATTAGCTGTTCAGTTTTGTTTACTTAATTGCTTTTGCTCTAGTTAGTGTTTCAATTCTGCAAGATTAAGCAGTAGGTAGCTTGTCTAACGAGCAATTGTTTTAAACCACAGTTTATCTCATGTTTAAGTGCGTGCGTTCCCTGTTCTTAGCTGCGTATCAGCTTTGCTAGTTGTGTATCAATTCTTTTTTTTAGTTCTGAATTTTGTTGCAATAAACTGTCAGTTTCTTCCTCTGAAATTCTCCATTTCAGTTTGCCTCATTTGTATAGCAATTGGAATCTATTAATGTGCATCAGTTTTATTGAATTTGCTTTTCAATCATGCAGGTAGCTGTGCCATATTTCAATCAGCAGTTTAAATTTCTGAAGTTGATTCAGTGAAACTCTGAATTCGTATCATCCAGCAGCTGATGTCAGTTGTTTGGTTGGACTTTTCATCCAGTGAGTTGTAGCAGTCGAATTCTGAAAGTCTGAAATTCCATTACTGCATTTCTGCATTGGTTTATGAAGCAAGTTTATTTCAATTCTGCATTGGATCAAATTCTGCACAACAATTGAATTAATTCCTGCAATCCATATTTCTGCTTTTCATTGATTCTGAATTTCAGCATTTCCTACAGCTAATCTGCATACCAAATTGCTGAATTTCTGCATGTTCTATACAGATTGAACTCCTGCTTTGATTTGTATCGGAAGTAAACTGATTTTTGGAGTTTGGGTTATGCTGGAAATCATGTTTCAATTGCCTTTGACTTGTTTCTGAATTGGAATTTTGTCTTGGCACATAAGTTCTCTTTTTGCGTACCAAGTGTTGGTTGCATGCCTTTTGTATCAAGTGGATGATTCGGTTTGAATGTTGGAGATCCTGAAGCTCGATCTAATTTATAGTGATATTTTACAATTGAGATCAGATTTGTTTGTTTTCAAAATTGCTTTAGTGCCTTGATTGAATTTTTCCATTGATTGAGTTAACCATTGTTAACGCTGGTTTAGTTCATTGGCGATTTTCCTTCCCTTTTCTTCATTGTGATTTTATTTCCGAATTGCAACCCAAACCCAAACTTTATTTGAAACCCGAATTCACAAACGACACCTAAATACAAGCACGAAACAAACCTTCAACTAGTCCCCGAGAAAAATACGACCTGTGGCCCCTATATTACATTTTCATACTTTTGATTGTAAAAGGGTTTCCAGTTATTCATTTATAAATTCTAAATTTGATGAGCCCACTTTCGTGACAACTTAATTTAGTATAATTTGGGCTTATCACCTTCTCCTGGTCCTCGGCAGCCAGGGGTACTTGATGATATCCCTGGTAGGCGTCCAGCATGGAGATGAACTCACTGCCAGCCGTTGAGTCCACCATCTGGTCGATTCGAGGCAGGGATAGCAATCCTTCAGGCAGGCTTTGTTGAGATCTCGAAAGTCGATGTAGACCCGTCACTAATTGTCCGGCTTGGGTACCAACACCACATTGGCTAACCAGGCCGGGAACTGCACTTCCCTAATGTGGCCGGCCTCCAGCAGCTTCTCGATCTCAACCCGGATCACTTTATTTTGCTCAATGAAGTCCCGTTTTCTTTGCTTGATGGGACGAGCGTGGGGATAAAAATGGAGGTGGTGCTCTGCCACCTCCGGTCGGACACCTTTCAACTCTTTGAACGACCAGGCAAAGACATCTTGGTTCCGAGCCAAGCATTCCAGTAAGGGCTTCTTCAATTCCACGGACAGCCCGACTGCAATCTTGACTCGAGCTTCCTCTCACTCTGGGAGGAGCTGCCCCTCCTCCTTATCTTCGTGCAACTTGGCCCACGGGGAGGCCTAGACCATGTTGCAATCCGAGAAGGGACGTGGAGCCTTTTGACTCTCCACCCGGACGTCGTCGATGTAGCACCTCCGGGCCACTCTCTGGTCACCCTTGACCTCCCCTACCTTATCCCGACTGGGAACTTAACCTTCAGGTAGAAGGTGGAGGCGACGACACGGAATTCATTGAGGACCGGTCGACCCAAGATGGCGTTGTAGGTGGAGGGAGCGTCCACCACCAAGAAAGTGGACCATCTAGTCCTCTTCAGCGGCTCCTCGCCTAAGGAAACGACCAGTCGGATTTGGCCGATCAGCTGCACTTGGTTCCCCGTGAAACTGAACAACAGGGTCGCCACCAGGTCCAGCTGGGGCATTTCTATCTGAAGCTGATCAAACACTTTCTTGTACAGGATGTTGATCGAGCTTCCAGTGTCCACAATGGTGCGGTGGACCTGGTAGTTGGCGATGACGGCCGTAATGACCAGCGCGTCATCATGCGGGACTTCTAGCACCTGTAGATCTTGGGGCCCGAACTGATCTGGGGCCCCGCTGCTTGCGCCGTGCTGGTGCCGACCTGATGAATTTCCAACCGGCGCACTTGCACCTTTCGGGCTTGGTTGGAATCTCCTCCGGTTGGTCCGTCCGAGATGACATTTACGCCCCTCGGACGACTTTCTGCTGGTTGGCCTACTCCTCCTACTTCTTTGCGGCCTCCACCCGGTCCCCCTGAGGGAATAGATTATGGACAGCCGGGGGATTCCCTCAGAACTCTTCGGTGACGTGGTCGATGGCCCTGCCTCCTCGGCTTAAGCCACGCCCCGTGAATGCCTGTCGCCCTCATCCGCGGGGAGTCGGAGCCCGGCCTTGTCCAGCCTGCCGGCACTCCTCGGTGGTATGGTTGTGGATCCGGTGGAACGTGCAGTATGGCCTCCATCGAATCAGGAGACACCCTTGGTCCACCTACTACACATGTCGCCTTTCGCCCCCACTCGGTCAATGGGTCCACGGGGGCTGTGGATAGGTCCACCCGGGGACCTAGTGCTCTGGATGGGATTGGGAGGTGTTGGGATGACCGACTCTTTCTTACGAGCGGCCTGTGCTTCCTCCACGTTGATGTATTTGACAGTCTTGCCGGGAAGGCTGTCGAAGTCCTTTGGGGGCTTCCTGATCAGCGAGCGGAAGAAGTCCCCCTGTTGCAAGCCCTGGGAGAAGGCACTGACCAGGATCTCAGGTGTGGCATTCTGTAGGACCGGTGCCGTCGATAGAGGGGGGGGGGGGTGAATATCGACCGTTGAAAAATCTTCGGAAAACTCGTAAACGTTCGATCGTTCTACACTTAGAGTGTTAGTAGCACAGCGGAAAACAAAAAATAAAGAACAGAACAAAACACAGATTACTCGCAGGATTTATTTACTTGGTTCCTGACCCCCTGGGTCAGTACGTCCAAGGCCTATGTACTCGGCGTGAGTCCACTATTGGTCTCCTTTCCAGAATTTCTGGAGGCGGAGAAAATCCGTCTTACAGTTGATAATTACAAGCATGAATATTGAAAATAAAGTGCGGAATTAAGTAAAAGCAAACCGAACAAAATAAAGTCTGAAACTCGGCCGATCTGGACCTTCGAAGTGCCGCGCACTTCCTCCTGGAGCCTCTCAGTCGTAGAGCCTCATCTTTAGCACGTTGACATCAGTCAGAATGCTTGGAATAGCTCTTGGCAGTTGTGTTTGAAGCAGAGGGGTTGATGCCCCTTATATAGGCTTCATACGGGCGCCTGATACGTTGGGGGCGCCCCTACAAACTTAGTTAAACCTTATCCCCGCGCCGACCTCGTTGCAGCTAATAAAACTACTGACCAGGGTGCCCTGGACCTCCCAGGCACCTAACTCAAAGCTAATCTCTGATTCGAACTCGAAACAACAAATATAGCTTTCAACTTGGGCGCCCGTATCGTCCCGGGCGCCTAACTGGAAGCCTATTCTGCTTACTTCACGAAATTGCCATTTTCCTCTTTAGCTTGGGCGCCCCCATCATACTGGGCACCTGGCTTCAAGGTTTTCAACCCAACACTGGGATTTACCCTTTGATCTGAGCGCCCCCATCAGCGGGGGCGCCTGGGTTGGCTGCTTTCCAGCCTTTCGCCTGCTTTGTCTCCGGTTCTTGGTACCTGCAAGATACACAAACACAAAGCACATATACATACAATATTAGGCTTAAGGACTTGGTTCGGACTTTAGATTTCCACGAAACCCTAGGTCGAACCGACGCAAGTTCCCACCCCCAAGAACGCGCCTTTCATCTACTCCTCTCAGGAGACGGTTGCCACCCAGTCCTTCGGGTGGACTTTAGCTTAGCCTCTGATACTCCCGGACCTCAAGACGTCCGAACCCTGACTCGTCTCTACTTCTGTCCTTAGTCATCGCTCAGCTAAGTTGCTCAGTCCCTCGGACCAAGACTTCGTGCCCAAACCCTAAGTCCAGGACTTCGGTGCCCAACTCTCGGCCAGGTCTTCTTGCCTAGTCCTCGACCAGAACTTCAGTGCACAACCCTCGGCCAGGTCTTCTTGCCCAGTCCTCGACCAGGACTTCGTGCCCACCTTCCGAGCAGGTCTTCAGTGCCCAGCTTCACTCACCAGGTCTTAGTGCCCAATCCTCGATCAGGACTTAGTGCACAATTCCCCGAACCAGGACTTATTGCCTAGATTCACTAGGACTTTGGTCCACTTTGTTACTTCTCTCTTAACTCCCCTTTGTCTGTTTAATGTATCACTGACTTAAGTCTATTATCAAATATTAAAACACTTAGAGTCACAAGTAAATATTATTTCAAAAATATTACTTTGTTTAGGGGGAGGTCCTGGAAATTCCACTTTGTTACTTTTCCTAAGTGTACTGGAAATTCTCCAACCCAAATAAATATTATTTCAAAAATAATTTCATAAGTCACACAAATTCTGAGAAATAGAATAATAGTATTTTAAAAGACTTTATTTTTAGCAAGATTTTGAAGATATGAAAATATGTTATTAAATAATTCTTTTAATTTGACCTCCCCCTAAACTTGACCCAGTCCTAGGAAGCTTGTTGACCACAAGTACTCTTCCTCTGAGTCTTTAGGATTTGGTTCAGATCAAAAAGAATTATTTAACAATTTAAAAAATAAATGATTACCAAAAAAGCTTTTCTGAAGTTCTTTCTTTTGACTCAGACTCCCCCTAAATTTGACACATCCTAGGAGTCCTTGAAGATCATGAAGTGGACCTTCCTCTATGTCTGTAGGTTAGGGTTTATCAAAATCAAAAGAGATATAGGCACAATTTTTTGAACATATAATTTTTAAAACATAAGCCTTTTTCGAAAACACAAGTGATAATGATTTAAAGCGCAGTTTTTGAAAAGTATTTTTAAATGAATGAAAGAAAAGAACTCCCCCTGTATCCGACACTGTTTGACTCTATTTAAGTGCCCTAAGGAACTTTAATGTTGTCCTAAGAGGCTTGTGTCTAATTGCGTGAGTCAAATAAATTTTAAAAAGATATAATTTTTGAAACCATATAACATATAATCAATCAGACAAGCATGAATTCCATACAATCATTATTACGTTGAAGCACTATTTTGAAAATATTTTTTTTTGAAAATAGTCTAACAATTTTGAAAACAATTTTGAAACATGCTCATCAATTTATTAGTCCTTAACATCTCATCTATTTTAGATGGATCAATACAGCAAGCATGGTTACCTTATGAGTGTATTGTGAGATGCTTGAATCATTTTTCTTAATTTGTTATTAAATCTAAGATCTAATTGAAACTTGTGTTAGATTCAAATCTAGAAATAGTAAAGTGAATTTGATTTTCAGTAATTGGCTTCCAGGTCTTGGCGAGGCACTGGCCTTTTTTGGCCGTAGCCTTATTGGATCATCAACCCTTTCCTTGACAAAGCCTTTTAGAGAAAATTCATCTAAAGTTACATCTTGAAAGATTTTAGTCTAACTAGTTTATGTTTTGGATCGGTAGCTTCGACTAGTTCCACCAAAAAGGCTTCCCTAACGTACTATCATCTCACCTCCACCTAATACTAGGTTGATCAAGTTTCAATTATTCTTTTTCCTATAGCCGTTCTAAATTATGCATAAAAATTAAACGTGAATGACATGACATATATTTTAAGAAAATTGGATATGCATGGCATGGCAGTTATGCATGAGTCAAGCAATTTAAAACATTTTATTTAAAGTTTCTAAAAATGTATCAAATTCCCGATTTGATACATGTCGTTTGAGCCCGCGAATATGTCAACCCACTTTGACATATTTAATTTAATTAAGTTGATTGTTGTGGTTTCGGTAAGATTTTATTTTAGTTCGAGTTTAAGCTAATTAAGATTTGGTTGGATTCAAGTTAATTAATTGAAGTTGAATTAATTAGAGATTAATTGAGGTTGAATTAATTATGAATTAGTTGAATTAATTTGAATTAATTAGAATTAGATTTAATTGAATTAATCTGAATTAATTTGAATTTGATTTAATTAAGATTTAATTTAACTAATTTGAATTAATTTGAGTTTGAATTAATTTAAGTTTGAATTAATTAAGATTTAATTGAATTAATTTCAATTTATAAGATTTAATTAATTAATTTCAATTAATTTGAATTATTTAAGATTTAATTGATTAATTTGAATTAATTTGAATTATTTCAGATTTAATTGATTAATTTGAATTTAATTTAATTAGGAATTAATTTGAATTTAATTTAATTAGGATTTAATTAGGAATTAATTTGAATTTAATTTAATTAGGATTTAATTTGAATTAATTTTGATTTTCAGTTAATTAAGATTTGAATAATTAAGGTTGAAATGATTAATTAATAGTTGTGGATTTAAGTTCATCATTTTCATTATTTCGAAAATTTCTGCTTCATATTTATCTATCTTTTCAAATTTTTCTAACCATTCGGATTTATTTGAACCTTTGTAAACTTTATTAACTATGACCTTTATCTTAGATAGTTCCATATCTTCTTCATCCTCAAAATTACATCTTTTAGTATCCTCAAAGTAGGACTAGTAATTTGGGCCACTAGTTAAAGTTTTATAATAATTTTCAAGATTATCTATAATTAAATTATTATCTAGGCGAATTTCTTCTTTATTATCCTCAAGAATATTTTTAACAAAATCATTTTTATCCTCATAAATAATATTTTCAGAATTAACTTCTGGATTATCCTTAGGATTTTCAAATTCGATTTCAGAGTTATACAACGGATTTTCAAATTTGAATTCATAATTATTTAAAGGATTTTCAAATTTAGAATTATCCTTAAGATTTTTGAATTCAGATTTATCCTTAAGATTTTTGAATTCAGATTTATCTGAATTAAGTTTATCAGAATTAAAATTATCAGAATTAAAATTATTAGAATTAAGGTTATGATAATTTATTTTAGAAATTACTGAATTGATGTTCTGAATTAAATAATTAATTTCTGATATTTTAGTCATATCTGCATTTTCTAATTTGACATGCAAAATATTAATTTTACTATGCAGTAAATCTAATTTATCAGAAAAATCAACTAAATTATCATAAGACAATGCAAGAATTTGTAAACTTTTTGGAACGTAAATCTTACGTACCTTTACCATACACTTGTTTTTGTAGTGTCCGTACTTCTCGCATTTGAAGCATCTGATGTGACTTTTATCTTTCCGGACTCCTGGCGCTGGTGTCTCCTTTGCTGCCGGTGATGTAGACCAAGTCTTACAAGTAGTGCACTGATTTTTGTAGTGCCCTCTCTCCCTGCACGTGAAGCATATAATAAGGAATTTAAAATTTGACATTTAAAATTAAAATGTACCTGATTCACCCCTGGGCTCCCCCTCAACTCCTAGCGTCATTGCTCCGTCGGCGGTTAGTCCGGTGAAGAGCGGCCTGACTCTGATACCACTTGTAGGACCGATGCCGTCGATAGAGGGGGGGGTGAATATCGACCGTTGAAAAATCTTTTAAAACTCGTAAACGTTCGATCGTTCTACACTTAGAGTGTTAGTAGCACAGCGGAAAACAAAAAATAAAGAACAGAACAAAACACAGATTACTCACAGGATTTATTTACTTGGTTCCTGACCCCCTGGGTCAGTACGTCCAAGGCCTATGTACTCGGCGTGAGTCCACTATTAGTCTCCTTTCCGAAATTTCCGGAGGCGGAGAAAACCCGTCTTACAGTTGATAATTACAAGCACGAATATTGAAAATTAAGTTATGAATTAAATAAAAGCAAACCGAACAAAATAAAGTCTGAAGCTCGGCCGATCTGGACATCCGAAGTGCCACGCACTTCCTCCTGGAGCCTCCCGGTCGTAGAGCCTCGTCTTTAGCGCGTTGTCGTCGGTCAGAATGCTTGGAATAGCTCTTGGTAGTTGTGTTTGAAACAGAGGGGTCGAAGCCCCTTATATAGGCTTCATACGGGCGCCTGATACGTTGGGGGCACCCCTACAAACTTGGTCAAACATTATCCCCGCGCCGACCTCGCTGCAGCTGATAAAACCTCTGACCAGGGCACCCCGGACCTCCCAGGCGCCTAACTCAAAGCTAATCTCTGTTTCGAACCCGAAACAGAAAATATAGCTTTCAACTTGGGCGCCCGTATCGTCCCGGGCGCCTAACTGGAAGCCTATTCTGCTTACTTCACGAAACTGCCATTTTCCTCTTTGGCTTGGGCGCCCCCATCATACTGGGCGCCTGGCTTCAAGGCTTTCAACCCAACACTGGGTTTTACCCTTTGATCTAGGCGCCCCCAACAGTGGGGGCGCCTGGGTTGGCTGCTTTCCAGCCTTTCGCCTGCTTTGTCTCCGGTTTTTGGTACCTGCAAGATACACAAACACAAAGCACATATACATATAATATTAGGCTTAAGGACTTGGTTCGGACTTTGGATTTCCACGAAACCCTAGGTCAAACCGACGCAAGCTCCCACCCCCGAGAACGCGCCTTTCACCTACTCCTCTCAGGAGACGGTTGCCACCTAGTCCTTCGAGTGGACTTTAGCTTAGCCTCCGATACACCCGGACTTCGAGACGTTCGAACCCTGGCCTGTCTCTACTTTTGTCCTTAGTCATCTCTCAGCTACGTTGCTCAGTCCCTCAGACCAAGACTTCGTGCCCAAACCCTAAGACCAAGACTTCGGTGCCCAACCCTCGGCCAGGTATTCTTGCCCAGTCCTCGACCAGGACTTCGGTGCCCAACCCTCGGCCAGGTCTTCTTGCCCAGTCCTCGACCAGGACTTCGTGCCCACCTTCCGAGTAGGTCTTCGGTGTCCAGATTCACTCACCAGGTCTTAGTGCCCAATCCTCGATCAGGATTTAGTGCCCAATTCCCCGAACTAGGACTTATTGCCTAGATTCACTAGGACTTTGGTCCACTTTGTTACTTCTCTCTTAACTCCCCTTTGTCTGTTTAATGTATCACTGACTTAAGTCTATTGTCAAACATTAAAACACTTAGAGGAGAACATCATTGATGCAACTTGCACCAACACATTCAACACATTTAGTGCCACGCCGTTGAACCTCTTGATGTAGGCCCGGAGGGTTTCCTTCGGGCCCTGCTTCAGAGCGAGCAGATTGAGGCTCGTTTTGTGGCGCCTCTTGTTGCTGGCGAAGTGCTGTAGAAAAACTCTCTTGAGTTCCTCAAAGATCATGACCGACCCATCAGGGAGTCGGTTGAACCATCTCTGGGCTGTGCCGGAGAGGGTTGTCAAGATGGCTCGACACTTGACGCCCTCCGGGTACTAATGAAGCAGAGCCGCACTCTCGAACTTCATCAGGAGTTCTTCAGGATCAGTAGTCCCCGCATACTCGGGTATGGTAAAGAAACGGAGGTGACGAGGAACTGGGTCTTCCAAGACCCATGGAGCAAAGGGACTACGTACCAGAATAGCTGAAGCAGGGTCGGCCGGGGCCTTCCCCTTGTCCGGACGCTTCCCATGCATCTGGTTGGACGCTGAGGCCTTTGCTGACATGGAGTGGGCCTTGTCGTTTGGACCTCGATGGAGGGACGCAGGGAAGGGCCTAGAACCACCCTTAGGTCGGGCGGACCTTCCTTGACCTCCGGAAGGTCGAGGTGCGGTTGGCTCCGGGAACTGGGGCATCTGGTTGGCAGCTTGCGAAGGCATTTGAGAAGCCCTCCAAGTTCGAGTAGCCATTAGGACCTCATATTCCTCATGGGTGACAGTCATCACGACTGGATTGGGGTCTCCCATCTTCGCTTCCAATCAGGCTACTGGGTCCCTTCTTCTAGCGCCAAATTTGATCGTGTCGCAAAGCGAGATGGACGCCCCAACGGTGAGATGGTCCTCCGAAGGGCACAAAAACGCTGAGGTTGACCGCTAAGTTGGCTCGCTCCTCACCTACAAGACAGAGACCGTTAGAACCCGTCGGGAAAAGTCCCCGGCCAGGCACTCCCACGGTCAAGTCAGTACTCGACGGTGGCAAGCGAATGGAAAGCAATAGAACAGTAAGCAATGTACTATTGCGCGTACCTGAGAGATGCGGAGTGAAGAGGCTTATATAGCCGGGGAAGCTGGGAGCTTCTGCCCTGCTTGCCACCTGTTGTCATATAGCGAGGACAAGGTGATGCATACCCCGGGGTGGCAGGATAAAGTAGCACATACAGGGTTAAGGAAAGGGGCACTGCCAACTTAATGGTCGGCGCCATGTGGCGCCGCTCGGCCTGACACCAGTGTCTGTGGTCGTAGTACGGGGGGACAGGGTATGGCAGGAAGATGAAGCCATCAACGGGATATCCGTCGTTTGGGCCAGGGTGGCACCAGTCCTGCGCCGACCCCGTACTGCTTCGGGTAGTCTGATGTCAGAGAGTGGTTGTTTTGCCTGCTAGGGTATGCTAGGGCCGACTGAGGACCCTTGAAAGGAGAATGCCGACTGGGGGCACTGAGTAGCGAGGCCGACTGAGGGCCTGTGAAGAAGGTGCTGATTGAGGCACTGAGTAACGAGGCCGACTGAGGGCCTATGATGAAGGTGCCAACTGGGGCACTGAGTAACGAGGCCGACTGAGGGCCTATGATGAAGGTGCCGACTGGGGCACTGACGGATGAGGCCGACTGAGGGCCTTTAGTGATATATTAGTTAAAGTTCCCTCGGACTCGGGCTTATCCCAGGAGCGTGGGCCGCTAAGCATCGACTGGGAGCCAAACCTAGAGGGGTAAGAGATTGAGTTAGACATTATCTGAATGCGGAGGGTCCCAGGGAGCGTGGGACGCCAGGCGTCTGACGGAGAACTCCCGAAGGGCAACGCGGGATATGCCCGCGAGAGAGTTTAGACAATGATCTGGGTCTATCCCTTTGCATTCCTAACACTACAAGAAAAAAGGCCTATTATGACATTTTTTTTATGACACTTAATGGTAAATGTCATTACAAACTAATTATAATGACATTTATTAAAACAGAGATATTTTATTTAATAAAATGTCTGATTAAATAGTTTATCCTGACACATTTATAAATGTCTTTATAAATCTAAAAATTTTCTTATTAAAATAGATATTTTTTTTATAAAATTTGTTTAATTAAGCTTTTTCTCGCGGGACTCCTCCAACTCAACCGCGCGATCGAGCCAATACCACCGCCAACCCTAAACTTTTCGCTCGCCCGCGCTTGAACAAAGGCTCCTTCTCCTTCAACACAACGCCATAAGTTTTCGCTCGCCCGTGCCAGCACGCGAAAACCTAAATCGCAGCCTGCTCGATCGCCGCTCCTTTCTCCCTCGCTCGCTCGCTCGATCGCCGCTCCTTTCTCCCTCGCTCCCTGCTCGATCGCCCCTCCTACGCGAGTGCCTCCAACGCACCTCCACCAGCGCCCCTCCACCTACGCGAGCCCCTCCCCCTACGCGAGCGACTTCAACCAGCGCACCTCCACCAGCCAGTCTGGGCTGCGCGAGCGCCTCCCCACGCGCGGCGCTCCTCCCCACCACGCCGTCTGCCCACCAACGCTGTCTGCCCTACTCGCGCGCCTCCCCATCAGCACGGTCATCTACCCTACTCAGCCCTCCTCGAATTGTTGTTCTTCCTGAAATTTATGGGCTATGCTGGTTATGATAGTAATTCTTTTGTATGCCCATAATTATAGGGGAAAACGTTAGCTTTTGTTTTACCTATGTTGGAGTCATTGATTAATGGAAGGATCAAGGCTTCAAGGAACACTGGTTATGGAAGATCTCCAAGTGTTTTGGTACTACTTCCAACTCGAGAGCTTGCAATTCAGGTATTCCAAATTTGAGCTTTATTTACTATCTTTACCATGCAACTTTCCATGATTCTTTATCGTATAACTCATAATGGTTTTGGTTGCGCTTACAATAAATCCAGGTACACTCAGATTTTGAAGTCTATGGTGGGGCAGTGGGGTTATCTTCTTGTTGTGTGTATGGTGGAGCTCCTTTCCGTGCTCAAGAATTGTCCATAAAGATAGGAGTTGATATTGTCGTTGGAACTCCAGGACGTGTGAAAGTAAGCCTTTTTTACTATATGTTCATAGATCCTTCTGCTCAGTGAAGTTTTTTTTTATCTTCTGACTTTTTTATAGGATCATTTAGAGAGAGGAACTCTTGGCTTGGGAGCTTTAAACTTCCGTGTCCTTGATGAAGCAGATGAAATGTTGAGAATGGGTATTGTGGAGGATGTTGAACTAATTCTTGGTATGAGACTATGTGATACATTTAATAGCTGATGTTCTGTGTTAGGCCTTCCCTAAATATAGTTTAGTCTGGTCCAGTGCAATATATGGCCCTAAAGATTCTGAAGTATGCTTACCTAGTAAATATCATGCCTCACATAATATTTACTAAATGTTTTCCTTTTTCATGTTTTGCAGGTAAAGTCGAGGATGCTAGCAAAGTTCAAACACTTCTCTTCAGTGCTACCTTGGCTGATTGGGTGAAAGAGGTATAGATTCATAATCATGATTTTTTATGTTTTGTGAATTTTGCAAATATTATGGCATGCCTTGCTGCATGTTTGCATTTCTATAATTGTGAACCATCAGTTCACTATCATTGTTAGAAATTAGTGCCTAATTTTCTTGCCTATTGTTAATTTTTATTACTTGGTTGTGAATGCTTCTTTAACCTTCCATATTCTTCGGCTTGATACCTTTCCAAAGCTCTCAGATTTCAGCAAGATTTCTAAAAGCAGATAAGAAAACAGCTGATCTTGTTTGCAATGAGAAACTGAAGGCTAGTGTCAGTGTTCGGCATCTTGCTCTTCCTTGTTTAAAATCAACAAGACAACAAATTCTTCCTGATATTATCCGTTGCTATAGCAGGTTGGTAATTTTATGGTTTCGCCTTTTTGTTTAATTCATTTTCTTTGTTATGATCTGGTTCCTCAAGTTCCTTACTCATTTTTTCCATTAAATTTTCCTCCATGTTTAGAGCATTGTTATAGGCATCCTCAATGTCACTATCTTCCTTGATTATATCTCTAGAAACTGACCTAGGCAGTGAAAGCCTCTTTGTGTTGTCCTTGGATGAAATCTGACTTTTGCATTTATAGTCTCATGAATTGTGAACAATATTCACTATTTTCCTTTCTATAAATATGGCTTCTAGGCAGGTTGCTTGAGTTCTATATGGTCTTTGTTGCTCCTTAACATCAGTGTGAAGTCCTTTGGCCATCATCTTCAAGGTACTCTGGATTACTGCCACCATCTTTGCATTTTATCAACTAATTCTCCTCTGTGGCACAGGATCTACGAAGAGGACATGGGTTGGCATAATCTAGTGCTAGATATGATGGTTCTCAATTCCATCACTACTCTGATGCCTGACATGGCCAGCTGCTCAAACCCCATTCCCTCCTTTTCTTCCGCATGTTTTCAGTTAGCATTTTCTTCTCTATCGACAAGCAATTGATAATATCCAAAATCATTATTTAGTTAAAGAAAAATGTAGACGATAAGTATAAAGGAGCCCTTGTTAAGACAAATAAGATCCACAAGGGTTAGTTTCTCCTTCTCATATAAATACATAGATTTATGCTATGACCTTCTATTTTCAATTTTAATTGAATTGTTTTCTTGGGTCTACTCATATTTGTATGTATGATCAACTTAACATGTGTCTTAACAGACATAATACATGCGTTTTAAGTTACTGATCTATATTACTTAGTTTTCTTGGGTCTTAACATGTGTTTTAACACTTGACTTTTTTTTCACAGATAATACATGCTTGATCAGCTTACTGATCTATATTACTTAGTTATGCCATTGTATTGTATTCAGTAATAAAATCATTGCTCATCTACAGAAAAATCAGCATAAATATCTTTGTTTAATCTCTGTGTAGGCTCTCACACTCCGCCACATCTTGTAAATACGTCCCATATTTAAAACATAAACAGGCATTGGGCCTCTCTCTCAAAGGGGAAAAAATATCTCTGATCAAGATGGTGTGATTACAACTTTAAGCAATGATTTGGGCCATTTGGCGTACTTGGTGAGAGTGGGCTACTTTATCGTCCACCAAAGTCAACCTAGTAGAACTTGAACTTATGAAAGGGTCGTGGCACACAAATGGTAAATATTTTTATAAAATCAAATTGAAGAAATGAGTGTTAGGCATTCAGTGATAGGAAAATTTGTTAGCTTTCAGTGACTTTACAGTGGGAAACTTGCTTCTGAGGATAATAGAAAGCTTTATCTTATTATTCCAAAGGTTTGCACTTGTTAGTCTAAGAATGGTCAGTGATTGTTGATACATCATGAAGGTGAATTCTCCATGGATGCCATTTTGGAACCAGTTATGGTTTTATGCTCTTAGCAATCAACTATATTGCCTATTGATAATTTCATGATTTTGAAACTTGATTAAAGTATTTTATGGTGATTTCTTTCTCTACTATAAATAGAAATGCTTAAAACTCTTATGCACTACAGTTACTTTTATACCATCTTCTTGGTGGCTGGTTTGACCATTGTTCTGTCTAGAATTTGAAATGTTCTTGGTATTTACCGTACATGAGTAATAACCCAAACATGCTCCTATTTTCCATTGTTCTATTTTTTTTAGAATTGTTTGATTTGGTTGTGGAATAAAGAGATATTGTCTTGCTAATTTGAATTTGTACTCATTTAGTTAACTTTGTGAATCTTTATTCTTCAATTTATGACTTGTGATACTTCAGCGATGATACAGGAGTGGAAATTGCAGGTGCACTGAAAAATGTGCTTGCCATAGCATCAGGCATCGTGGAGGGAATGAATCTTGGAAATAATTGTATGGCTGCTCTTGTGTCACAGGGATGTTCGGAGATAAGATGGTTGGCTACAAAGGTTGGATCAAAATTTGTTTTGTCAATTACATGCTTAGTGCCAACTGCCTGTAGTTCTACGTATAGCAGTTCATATAAATTATTGCCTTATTCTCCTTTTCTGATTAAAGAAGCAATCAATACATCAACTTTCGGTTATCTCTTTTCTTTTCTTTTTAAATACCTATGGTTTGTCATCAGTTATGAACAGTTTCAATGAAATTAATTTGTTTATTTCTGGTTTTTTTTCTACTTTTAATATATTTGAAGTGGATAGATTCTCATCCTATCTTGTCCTCTATTGCATCTATTCACTGCAGCGTTTTATTTCTAAGGGGTGACAATTTTTCGTTTTATCTCGAAGATGGGAGCAAAGCCAACAACACTTACTGGACTATCAGGATCTGGGGACATTATGCTTACATGTTTTGTTAATATATAATTTTATTTTATTTACACAAACTAATTAATATATGATTTTTTTTAGGTCACATGAATATTGGATTTTGTTTAAGATGTGACGGTTGAAGATTGAAGATGCAGTAAAGTTTCGAAGTTTGGTTATGTTTTGCTTTAGGCTTTAGGAGAGATTGTAATTTTTTACTAGTTCTTAAACTAAATACATTGGGTACATTTGTGATTGTGATTAGTGTATAGATATTTTTTGAGGTGACTAATTTGACAGTCTTGTATTGCAAAAAAATTCTCAATTATTGATTAACACTTTAATTTCAATTTAAAATTTTTATTTGTGTTAATGTTAATTATCTATATACATAAATATTTATATCATGAAAATATTAAAAATGGGTGAGATATTTATTAATATATAATATCATTATAAAATTCATATGAAGACATTTTAAAATGTCATAATAAATAATTATTAATGATGACATTTAAAAATGTCATACTAAACTATCATTAGTGACATTTTTTATTATGCCTATAAATGAAAATCAAGACATTTATAAATGTCTTGATAAATAATTTTAAAGGACATATAAATTTGTCATCATTACTATAATAAAACAACATATATAAATGTCATTATAAATCTTATAGTGACACTATTTTTTGTCACTATAACAATTATTCATGCTATTAGTATTGTCACTATTTGTATTTTATAGTGACATTAAGAATTGTCATAAGTGATAAGACTTTAGACGACATCACTATAGAGGACATTTTAACTTAATGCCACTATATCAAAAATGTCAGTATAAGTGATATATGATGACACTTTTTAATGTCATTAAAAGCATTTTTTCTTGTAGTGTAAAGGAGGTAGGTCAGGTCGCCCGTATGGACCTTCTATCCCATGGGCCACCGAAGCCCGTGGATCCATCCTCTGTTAACGAGGCGTCAGGCTCTCGGATCAGGCTACACACAAACTGACCCGGAATCACACACTATAATAATGACTAAATACATATTTACATGTCGCTTTCCAACCGACTCCGCTTTCCAAACGCCTAAACTCCCCATCAAATACTAAAACGCTCGACTTCCCGAATTTTTGAAGACTTAGGAAACTTGAACACGTACACAATAGTCGAATCAGGAGATGCTTGAGCAACCTGCCTTTCTCTTAGTCCGAGCTCCCTAGTCATTCGAGTCCGAGGCTTCTATTTTCACTTGAGCACGGCTAACCCTCTATCAATGACTCGGGTTAGGCCTGTGGCTGGCCTAGTTCGGAAAATGGCCTATCGTCGTCTTAAGGAGGTATTTTAAAGGAGATACATGATTTCTAGTGATATATTGAATAATTTTGAGTTAAAATTGCTTGACAAAAAAAATACTACAACTCAAATTTATTGGGCCAGAACCAAACTTAGGCCTCAAGGTCGACGTTCCAACCCCAAAAAACTAATAATTTGGATCTAATTGCACACCTAATATTACTATATATATATATTTAATATTTTTAATTGCATCTAGCTCAGGTTGATTAATTCCAGGATGATTAAATCGATCTAATAAAAAAATATTATCGATCATCAAAATAAATTAAAAAATATTCATAATGAGTGACTAATCAATCTAACGATCTTAGTTCAATTATTCATTAAAAAAAATTATCCATTAATATGTCGAAATTAAAAATTAAATTGTAAATATCTAAAAAATTAAAAAAAAACATTCTATACTATCACCCGACTGCAAATTAGATTTCACAAGACTAGATGGAATATTAATACATCAGACACACGATTTAACTGTAATAAAGCATCACTTACTGTTGAGGGAAACCATCCTTTTCTTGCTTATCTACCGTCCAAAGTAATATATTATAACGTACTAAAAGAACTGCAACAGTTAGTTCATCAATTAATTAATTGGTCCTCACTCTCTCTTATGTGTCTTATGTTGTCTAGAGAGTTTTCACAACTGATACATCAAGAAAGCAAAATCTAGGAGATACAGAGCAAAATCCAGCGTTTCGGCCTGCCAAGATCCTTGAGCGGAACGAAGCTGCGGGACATGTTAACTGCGTTGCTGCTGACGACGGCGGCACACCTGACGTGGAAGAGATTGGGGAGGTGTTGGAAGAAAAAAATTTGGAAGAATAAAAAGGTGGATCCGCCACCTCAGCGGCCCCCGTCAGTCCGTCTTAGGACCAACACGGAGGAGGTAAATCATGGTTATCACTGGTGTGATGAGGCGCCTGGGGTCGAGAGAATTAATGCTAGCAGACCAGGGTTTTATCCCCGTGTGCAACTGGTGACCCTCGAACCTGTAATCTCGACCAAATCGATCAAGCACCTTACCATCCGATCCAGCCCATGGGGAAAAAAAATTTGGAAGAGCTCCTTATGCAGGTTAGAGAATACGAAAAATTAAATAATTATTTTTATTTATTAAATGATTATATATTTAATTAAATAATTATTTTTATTTATTAAAATATTATATATTTATGAACTTAGTGGATAAATATCAATTTTATATATATTGAATTTAGAAACTTATTTTACCACAATACTCATATTTATCAAATTCTATCTCATCTATTCATTATTGTCAACTCATCAAATTCATTCTCTATCCACTAATTTTATTTTATTTTTATCAACAAACTCTATCTCTATCCATAATCAAGTTTATCTCCAACACCCCTCTTAAACTTGATTTTGTAACTCCAAATAGATTTTGCATCTTGATAAATTCTTCAAATTTGAATGGTTTGATAAATATCATCAACTTGATCTTGAGACTTTGTATATTCCACTTACACCTCTTTTCTTATAATACAATCTTTGAAATAGTGACAATGCATATCGATATTTTCTTTCTTTTTCTCAGCATCCTTGTCCGAGCCCAATTTAACAAAAATATGATCGACTTCTTTTTCTATTGATCGTAGTTGCATAGACTGCAAGTCCTTCTTCGTAGTCGTTTCAAGTTTCAAAAACATCACTTCAAATTCCTTTTTTATACATCCTTCTCCAAGATTACAGTCTTCAAATCTTTTTCTATCTCACATTTCTGTTTCAAAATTAATAGTAATTTGTCACTAGCGTTCCTCGAAGCTTCCTTAAATGAACTAACATTCACTGTCAAGGCGGCCTTCTCGACTTCCAAGGATTAAATGTTAACCTTTTTCTGCTCAAGTTCGGACAAAAGCATCTCGAACTCCTTCCGCACATCTGTTTCTCGTTTCTCCGCCTAACGCTCCATTTTCATATACTCTTCCAAAATTATCTCTTTGTCTTATTCCTTTTCTTTAGTCGCATTAACAATAGTCTCCTTGTCCTTACTCTCTTCCGTAGCAGGCAGACACATTTCAACAACTTCTCCGACTTCCTTAAAGAATTCAGCCACATCGTCCTGTACAACATCAAAAGATAAATTGCCAATAAATAGTGTCCTAGATTCAGGCGTCTGATTTGTTTTCTTTTCAGACTTTGTGATAGTTAGTTTCTCAGTATTAGGTACATTAGCATCCTTCGTATTTACATCCAAATCATTTTTTAGAGTTTTAAGTGGCTTCTCATCTTCACTTTCCTCATCAAAAGATTCCTTGGATGAATCTAAGCTACTGCTCTCTTTGGGTACTTGAGTTGACTTTTTTGCTTATTTCTATTTTGAAGGCTCATGATATGAACTTTCATTAGAATTTTCATCCTCACCGTCACTTTCCTCAACAGTTTTGACATTGACATTGCTCATATTTGATGACAAAGAATCCATAACTTTTGACTTCTTCAGTTGTGGCTCATACAACCTTTGTGGAATGCATTCAGAGTTACCTCTGGATTTATTATGTCTATTTCCACCTTGACCGACATAGCCACCATGATGACCACCACCTGATTCATCATGTTATATAAACAGACTTCTTTCTCCACACATGTGATTGCTTGCACTAATGTCGAGATACCGCATTGTATCTTCTCCTCTTTCATCATCTTTGAATGCTATCAATAGAGTGTTGTCATCTTCTTCTCTTCTTTCTTCCATATAGTTTGTTTTTGCATATACTTTATTCTTGGGCGATCTACATTCTTTAGCATAATGACCAAATTTTTCACAATTGTAACGCTTAACTTGAGATTTATCATATCTCGAGTTTGTGTGCCCTCCACGCCTTTTTGTTGATTGTTCTCCTCTTTCATTATTGTTGTTAGGAACCCATTCTTGTTCACTAGCATATCCTTGTCCATGTCCATGACCGCTTCCACGTTGGCTTCTATCATTGGCGAAGCTTTTGTTGGAGCAATCTATGGTCCATAGGACCATGTGTTTTGATATTAGGGCAAAGGGTTTAAGTTAGGTTCATCCTTGTATTTGATATGTGTATTTGAGTGTGCAAGTTTGCAAGATGCACATATGACTTAGCTTGATGGCTTCGGGTCTGATAAAGGATGGAGCATCTGAGGGACTACGGACAAGACAGGAACGATGAGATGAGGGAAGCACACTTCGATGCATATGCAAAGGATCACATGAGGGCGAGCCGTGGGCTTGTATGCATCTGAGGGACGAGAGCCAAAATTGAAGAAGACTTGAAGGCAACAGGTCGAGGCTGTAAGAAGAGTCAAGTGAGTCTTGAGGGTCGAGTGCTAAGAGAATTGTACTTAGAAAGGGAAACCCTAGGTTTAGAGTTTGGGTAGTTGACTAGTAGAGGTCACAGAAAGATTAGTCGACTGATCTTTTGTGCTGTCAACTGGTGTCGGCTGAAATTCGAACGTTGGACTATAACATTCAAATTTGGGTGGAGTAGTCGACTAGTGTTGACACCAGTCGACTGGTAACGACTAGTTTAGCCACGAGCTCTATTTAAAAGAGTTCAGTTTGGCTGGCTAGGGTTAATGAAATTGGTCTTGGTTAAAGGCCAATTAGTAGTCTTTGTAGTCAGAGGTCTTGTGCGAGTTTGTGGCGAGGTTTTTCCACCCACAAAAAGCTACACGAGCATAGCCGGAGGTTTTCCTTGGAGTCATCCATCGAAGGATTAGGATTGTCCACCTTACAGACTACCGTGGAGTAGAAGCTTTATCTCTGAACCACGTAAATCAGTTTGTCTCTTCTTTGTGTTAGTTTTAGTTTATCTGTATTCCACTTGCGTGCTAACATTGTAGGAAAATAACCGAGATTTGGGTTTAACGCCTATTCACCCCCTCCAGTCGTACGATCAAGACCCAACAATTGCTATTAGAGCAGGGTCACTCATCTACAGACTTATCTCCGAGAGAGCAAAGTGCTAGAGAAAAATGGTGGTTGAAGAAAGATTAGGGGGCGACATCACCAATCCACCTCCATACGATCACGAGAGCTTGCGGGTGAAGACTTAGTTCTATATAGATTAGGATATGATAATATCCATCGAAGAACCATTTGTTAGGACCTTGACGTTTAGCTAGAGGGGGGTGAATAACTACTTTTCGATCTTCTTGCTACACGTGTTAGCAAGCACAAGCGGAAAACTAAAATAATAAACTAAAACAATGCTAACATAAACCGTTTATGTGGTTCGGAGATGAAACTCCTACTCCATGGCTGTCCGTAAGGTGGACGATCCCAATCCTTCGGTGGATGACACCCCGGAGCACCTCCGGCTAGCTCTTGTCGCTCCTTGTGGGTGGAGAAACTTCGCCACAATCCTTTGACAATCTTTGAGCACTTGTAGGCTACTAACAGGCTTTACCCAAGCTTGTTTCGCCAAGAAAGAACAACAAAAAATGAGCCCTCTTAAATAGTGATCGATACTGTTCTGACCGTTACCAGTCGACTAGTGATAGCACAAGTCGACTGATCCTCGCGAATTAGAAAGTCACAACCTGACTTTTCGACTTCTGGTTGACACTAGTCGACTGATCTTTTTGTGCTCTTTATCAGTCGACTGATCCAAGCATCAGTCGACTGCTACCTAAGGTTTTCCTTCCCGAGTGCAACTCTCTCAGCACTCGTACCCTAGGATTTCCCTTCCCGAGTACAGTTCTCTCATCACTCGAATCCTCACGACTTAGATGTCTCTTCATCCAGCGGCCTCGATCTGTTGCCTTTAAGCCCTTTTCGACTTTGGCTCTCGTCCCTCGGATGCATGCAAGCCTACGGCTCGTCTCCCATGCCATCCTTCGCGTATGCCTCAAAGTCCGCTTCGCTTGGCTCATCGTTCCTGCTCCAACAGCCTCGACCTGTTGCCTTCAAGCCTTCTTCGACTTTGGCTCTCGTCCCTCGGATGCATGCAAGCCCTCGGCTCGTCTACCTATGCCATCCTTCGCGTATGCCTCGACGTTCGCTTCCCTCGGCTCATCATCCCTGCTTTGTCCACGGCCCCTCGCATGCATGCAAGCCCACGGCTCGTCTCCCATGCCATCCTTCATCGGACCCGAAGACGTCCAACTAAGTCTATGTGTATCCTGCAAACCTGCACACTCAAATACACATATTATATCAACATGAAACCCTAACTTAATCATATTGACATACACATCAAAACCCATGATCTACCCGATCAAACTTGGGTTGATTGCACCAACAATCTTCCCCTTTTTAATGTATGACAATATGTTTAAGTTAGCTGCAAAAACAACAATTGAAAATTACAGACATAGCAAGTTAAGCAGCATAAATATGCATCCTCCCCCTTAACCTATGCCTTCACACACAATTTTTAATTTTGCATAATCACAAGTTAAGTTAAAAACTAACTCCACAAGTTAAGTTAAAACTAACTTAAACCACAAGTTCTCCCCCTTTGACACTATCAAAATGATTGCCCCAAGCAATACTAACCATTTGTATCAATAAAGGATACTTTCTTGTTCTGAAAAATCCCCAGAAATTAGAAAACAACAGCACCAGTCGGCTGCATCAATTACCAGTCGACTGGTGCCTATAAATTGCAAACCCACAGAAAGATTAAGGTCAGTCGACTGATACGCAGCAGCCTGGAATTTAAACTTTTGAGCCGAAATTTAGAAACCTAATAAATTCCACAAAATTTGAAAAATTCTGAAACTTTGCAAACATATTTCTTATGATGTATTCTAACCTAAAAAAATACATTTTCAAGAAAATACCAAATATGCTTGACTTTTGACCAAAATTTCAATTCTTTGAAAACATTATCAACCTTCCATCCTAGGTTTGAACCCATATATTTTCCAAGTCTATCCCATACTATTTAAAACATAGAAATATTTTCAAACCTCCCCCTTTTTCTCATATAAACACTCAAGACAAAAAAATGATGAAAGCTCCCCCTTTATACCATAATCTCTAGATAAAAGATACATTGAAACTTTTCCTATAACCATAATAACACGATAATAACATTTCATATAAGCAATACCAAGACATGAATTAAAAGTTCATATGAAACCATAAATAAGTGCTACAAGGGTCATAACCCCGAAATCTTCAAATATTACAATAAATATGGTATTTGAGAGATAATTAAAGACATACTTAAGCCAAACACACTCTCAACACTGGCTCAATCAAATCCTGCTAAGGCTATACGTCATCGCTAGGAGGAGGGGGAGGAGAGGCCTGATACATAAGGTTCCAACGCTGCATCATCTCATACATATCATCTTGTCGCTGCTGGAAACTCTGAAAGTGCTCCCTGAGACCGTGAACCTCTCCCTGAATAGCAACCTGTCGCTGCTGAAAACTCTGGAAGTCCTCCCTAAGTCCATGAACCTCTGCCTCTAGTTGGGAGAACCGCTTTTCTGTAATCCCAGCAGGAGCAGCAGTAGGCGCAGCAGTAGGAGCAGCCTCCTCATCCTTATCATCATCAGAGCTGGAAGAAGCATGGCGACATCGCCAGACCATCACTTCCTGCTGCCTCTTGATCCCAATCAAGGAGAGCTGCCGAGAACCTATCTGGTCGTAGTCCTTAGATAGCTGATGAATCTAACCTCTAGTGACTCTAATACCTCTAGATAAAAAGTATTCGGTCAAAATATGACCGAATGGCATGTAGATCTTCCTATTGACATCATGCGAAAATGTTTTATAGATGCGAATACATGGCGGGCGATGTCAATGTCTAGCCTCCTCTCTAAAGCATACATCATCACCAAGTGAGATAGGCGAATCTTTGACCTACCCTTAGTGACAATAGGCATAATGCAATCTAGGATAATTTTATACAAGATGTTACTAATAGGACTCATGCGCCTAGCTATAAAAATACGCTGTAGAGGAGCTCAAGGATTATCAAAATAATGACGATGAATCTGATCAATGGTTACATTAGACAATGCTAATGGCTCAGTGACATTGGGGAAACATGTAAACAGATTTTCTAAAATCCGATACCCTAAGAAGGATCCTAGTAATGCAGATGAAAAAGGAATGATAACTCCCTGTACCATGTGTTGGATCGAGAAAACACGATAGAGGGGGGGGTGAATATCGTGAAAACTTTTTCGGAATATAAAAGAGAATGCGCAACGGAAATTAAAATAAAACACACACGAACACAAGGATTTTTACTTGGTTCGGAGTCACAGTCGGCTCCTACTCCAAGGCCCATGGTCCTTGACCGTTTACTGCGAGAAATTCTATAATACGCAAAGTTTTACAACAATGTGTACAATAATAGTGCAGTAAAAAGCAATTAAACTCTTCGTTACCGAAGCCCGATATGGATCGTACTTCGGTGCGGAGGGTCGTCGTTGGCGCTAGAATCTCGAGATCAGAAGTTTCTGGAGTAGAGCGCTTGAGCGAAGAGCGTTGATGCGTTGAGAAAAGTGTGTACTGAAGCCTTGGGGGTCGAACCCCTTTTATAGTGCACCTGGGGCCGCCCTGGACGTTGGGGGCGCCCTCCACGTGCCTCTTGATCCGCAAACCCCTATCCGAAACTCGGTCAACCCTTATCCCTCCAGGATCGAGCTCGGAGTTTGACGGGGGCACCCTGCTTGACTTATTCAACAGGCTTCTCGGCTGACTTGAATTCGATCGCTTCGTTGGCTTGGACCCAGGGCGCCCGAGGCATCCAGGGCGCTCGGGACCATGAGGGCGCCCGGGAGCTTGAGGGCGCTTGGCCCAGTGAGCTTCCAAAGCAGTTCTTGCTCAATCTTGTTTTGCCTTCACCTTGGGGGCGCCCGGGACCTCCGGGGCGCCCTGCCCAGCTGCTGCCCCTCTCCTTTGGGGCGTTCTGAGCTACAGAAACTCGTTCCTTCGGTCCTGCATCCAGGGTTAGTTCCAAACATAATAAAGCAAGAATATTAGGTTTATACAGCCTTAGCTGTCTTGGTTCTGACTTTGGATCTCCCATATGGAACCCTAGGTCGAATCGACGCCTACTGTTCCCTCGACGGGGAACGCGTCCTCACCTACTCCTCTCAGGAGAGTTTACCTTTTGCCAATCGGCTCCTCCGGTTGGACTTTTGCCCAGCAGCCCTTCGCCAGGTGCCTAGCAGCCCTTCGCCAGGTCTTCGGTACCAAGCAGTCCTTCGCAAGGTGCCTAGCAGTCCTTCGACAGGTCTTAGATTCCCAGCAGCCCTTCACCAGGTGCCTAGCAGTCCTTCGCCAGGTCTTAGACTCCTGGCAGCCCTTCGCCAGGTGCCCAGCAACCCTTCGCCAGGACTTCTTTCTGCACACTTAATGAACACATTAGAACACAAATAATACTTAACTTTTGAACCCTTTGCCAATATCAAAACCCAGGTTCGACTTAGGTGCTGCCTGCACCAACAATCTCCCCCTTTTTGATTTATGGCAACCCGGTTCAAAAAGTTAAGTTTAAACTAGGTGAAAATTCTAATTTCATTTCCTCCCCCTGGAAGAAATCTCCCCCTAAATTTTTCAAGGGTTCGCGGGGTTTGAAGAAGTTTAAAAACAAAGGAATTAATTTTTCAATACTTAGAACAAAACGAAATGTAAGTTAGAGAACATTTCCCAAAAAAAATTTCTAAGTTGGGCACTTGGAAAATTTGTACTTAGAAAATTTACACTTAGAAGATTTTTAGTTTTCATACTTTAGAAAACTCTTCTGAACTTCTTCTGAGGTTTTTAATACTTAGAAAAACGAATCTCTTTAGTACTTTAGAAATTTTTCAAGAAAATTTTGAAATGAACCTTAGAAAATTTTCTATTAGTGAACTTTAAAACTAGCTTAAATAATTTTGAAAATTGACTTAAGTCAAGTAATTAGAAATAGTTTTGAAAACACTTTAGTAATAGTTTTGAAAATAGCTAGATCAAGTACTTAGAAATAGTTTTGAAAATAACTAGGTCAAGTACTTAGAAACAGTTTTGAAAACAGCTTAAGTGATTTTACTTTTTGAAGAAAGGATAAACAAAGTTTTGAAAATTTTGAAGAAAAAAAATTTTAAACCTTCTCTCCTTGATTTTACTTTTTGAAGAAAGGATAAACAAAGTTTTGAAAATTTTGAAGAATTTTTTTTTAAACCTTCTCTCCTTTCCAATCTCTCCTCCTTTGCCATATATCAAAAGAAAATTATAGCAAAAGAATATAGCAAAAGAAGTAAGCAAAACAATATAGCAAAAGAAGTAAGGTGCTGTACTGAACCAATTCAAGGTATAAACTAAACCAAATCAATTATCTCTTTCGGGTCCTGTCTAACCCAATTAGCTACTTATTAACTGTTATAAACAGTAGCTTTCACTAGGGTTAGTCAAGTTAAGTGTTCTGTTCAAGTTAGATTTTCTAAACTTGACACTTAACTTGATTACTGTTTAATTTGTATTTAGTGCCCCAATTACTGCAGATGCACTAGCTTAAAGCATCTTGAATTAAGGTAAAAACCTAAGCATCTCAACCCATTCTAGGTTATCAATCAAAAGTACCCTAAGGTGCTTGTGAGATGCTGGCTTCTAGATCTATAGGTGCATGCAGTTCTAGGGTTAGGGCCTAAGCTAATTCCATTTGCGAAAAGCCCTAGTTTTGACGGGGGTAGTTTTTTACAAAAAAACTAAGTCGAAAAATTGGTTTTAAAAGAAAAAAAATTCAAATTAAGTAGAAACCGATAAGTAATAAAATAGTTTTGAAAGAAACACAGAAGTAGAGTAAACCTATTCTACCAAGCATAACCCTAACTGTCTTCTTAGTGAGCTAAACTCAGATTCAGGTAGGGGTTTAGTGAATATGTCAGCTAAGTTAGATTTAGAGTTTACATGCTTAAGGACTATCTCTCCCCTGGCTACATGATCTCTTACAAAGTGGTGCTTAACTTCTATGTGTTTAGTTCTTGAATGTTGGATTGGGTTCTTAGTTAGATTAATTGAGCATATATTGTCAATGTAGACTTGAGTTTGGGTGTAGTTAAGCTGGAAGTCCTTGAGAGTGTGCATCATCCATAAAAGTTGTGCTACACACTCTCCTAAGGCAACATACTCAGCTTCAGTTGTGGATAGAGCTACACAGTGTTATTTTCTGCTACACCAACTCACTAGACTATTTTCTAAAAGTTGGCAGCTTCCACTTGTACTTTTTCTATCCAGTTTACAACCAGCGTAGTCAAAATCCGAGTATCCTGACAAGTCAAAGGTTGAGGTCCTAGGATATCAAATCCCTACATTTAGGGTGCCCTTAACGTATCTAAGTATTCTTTTTAGGGCTGCTAAGTGCGTTTCCTTAGCACAAGTTTGGTATCTAGCACACATTCCTACGGCAAACCGGATGTCAGGTCTGCTGGCTGTAAGGTACAATAGACTTTCAATCATACTTCTATAGAGTTTAAGGTCTACTAGTTTACCATCAGGGTCACTATCTATTTTTACATTTGTGGCCATGGGGGTACTTATGCTTTTAGACTTATCCATTTTAAATTTCTTTATTAATTCCTTAGCATATTTGGATTGATGGACATAGTTTCCATCCCTAGTTTGTTTAATTTGTAATCCTAGAAAGAAGTTGAGCTCACTAACTAAGCTCATTTCAAATTCATTTTCCATTATTTTAACGAATTCTTTTAAGAAATTTGAGTTGGTGGACCCAAAGATTATGTCATCGACGTAGATTTGGGCAATAAAGATTTTTTTCCTAAGGTCTTAATAAATAGGGTTGAGTCAATTTGTCCTTGTTTAAATTCTTTAGAAATTAGGTAGGTTGATAAGCGTTCATACCAGGCCCTAGGTGCTTGTTTTAGTCCATAAAGTGCTTTAGTGAGTTTGTAAACATGGTCAGGTCTTTCTAAGTCCTCAAGACTAGGGGGTTGTCCTACATAAACTTCTTCCTTAATAAATCCATTTAGAAAAGCTGACTTTACATACATTTGGTAGAGTTTAAATCCTTTATGGGATGCAAAGGCTAACAACATCCTAATGGACTCAAGTCTAGCTACTGGGGCATAGGTTTCGTTATAATCTAATCCCTTTACTTGACTGAACCCTTTGGCTACTAAGCGGGCTTTATTTCTTACTATTTATCCTTGATCATTTAGCTTATTCCTAAAAACCCACTTAGTATCAATAATGGATTTGCCATCAGATTTAGGTACTAGTTCCCAAACTTGGTTCCTCTCTGTTGGTGCAAGTTGCATCAATGATGTTCTCCTTTATGTGTTTTAATGTTTGACAATGTACTTAAGTCAGTAATATGTTGAACAGACAAAGGGGAGCGAAGGAGAAGTAACCTAAGCCTGAGAAAAGTCCTAGTTAAGCTAGGCATGGAAACCCTAAGACCTAGCGAAGGGCTGCTAGGCTCTGGCGAAGGGCTGCCAGAACGAAAAAGACCTAGCGAAGGGCTGCTAGGCTCTGGCGAAGGGTTGCCAGAAAGAAAAGACCTAGCGAAGGGCTGCTAGGCACCTGACGAAGGGCTGTCAGGAAAATAAGTCCTAGCGAAGGGCTGCTAGGCACCTGACGAAGGGTTGTCAGGGGAACAAGTCCTAGCGAAGGGCTGCTGGGCACCTGACGAAGGGCTGTCAGGGAAACAAGACCTAGCGAAGGGCTGCTAGGCACCAAGCGAAGGGATGCTTGGTATCCAAGACCTAGCGAAGGGCGGCTAGGCAAAAGCCCACCCGAAGGACCGGGCGGCAACCGTCTCCTGAAAGGAGTAGGTGAAAGGCGCTTTCTTGGGGGTAAGAGTTTGCGTCGGTTCGACCAAGGATTGCGTGTAAATCCGAAGTCTGAACCAAGTCCTTAAGCTTAATATTATATGCATGTATGCTTTGTGTTTTTGTATCTTGCAGGTAACAAGAACCGGAGACAAAGCGCAGGGCGCCCCCATGCAACCAGGGCGCCCCCAGCAAGGGGGGCGCCCCCAGGAAGTACTAAACAGGCATGTATGGTGATGCAGTCAAGACAGGTGTCAACCGGGGCGCCCGGAGCGTCCGGGGCGCCCTGATTAGTAGCTGTTTTGCTGTTTCGAAGCCAGAACACAGGATAAGCCTCCACGGGGGCGCCCGGAGAATCTGAGGCGCCCTGGTCAACCATCTTATCACCAGCGACGAGGTAGGCGCAAGGATAAGAGTTGACCGAGTCTTCAGGGGCGCCCCCAGCGACCGGGGAGCCCCCAGCAACCGGGGCGCCCCCAGGAGGCCTATATAAGGGGCTTCGACCCCTCAGCTTCAAACACACTTCCTAACTGCGATTCTATTCATTCTGACCGATGACAACGCGCTAAAGACGAGGCTCTGCGACCGGGAGGCTCCAGGAGGAAGTGCGCGGCACTTCGGAGGTCCAGATCGACCGAGCTTCACATTTTTGCTTGGTTTGCAATTAATTACAGTATTTATTTTTCTTTATTATTGCTTGTAATATTGCACTGTAAGTCGGGTTTCTCCGCCTTCGGAAATTCTGGAAAGGAGACTATTAGTGGACTCAACGCCGAGTACATAGGCCTTGGACGTACTGACTCTGGGGGGTTGGGAACCAAGTAAATAAACCTGCCGTGTCCCCTGTTTTGCTTTCTTTTATTTTATTTTTATGTTTCCGCTGCACTAACGCTCTGAGTCCAGAAGTCTTACGAAATATTTACGAAAGTTTTCACGGTCGATATTCACCCCCCCTCTATCGACGGCACCGGTCCTACACTCTCAAACTAGGCTAACTCTTCTTGCATTGCTATGATCCAATCAGGATCAGGTAAGGCTTCCTCTATAGTCTTAGGTTCGATTTTTGAAATCATTGCAATTTGACTAAGGTTCCTATAGCCGGACCTAGTTCTGACTCCTATGGCTGGATCACCCACAATTTGATCAGTTGGGTGACTGAGTCTGGGTTTCTTAATTTTTCTAGAACTTGGTTCAGCCTCAGGTCCAGCTGGTTAGTTTGGTTCAGTGATTGGTTCAATTACTTGGGTTGGTTCAATTGCTGGTTCAATTGTTTCAATGGTTGGTTCAATAGTTAGTTCATTTAGGGGTTTAATTAAGAGTTCAACAGTTTGTTCATTATCTTCTTGATCAGTATTTGATGAATTTAGATCTGGATTATTAGATTTTAAGTTAATTTCTTCATCAAATATTAGATTTGTTGTTTCTTTAATTTTCTTGGTTTGTTTATTGTAAACCCTATAGCCTCTACTTGATGTTGAATATCCTAAGAAGATGCCTAGGGTTGACTTAGATTGAAATTTACCTAGATAGTCCTTGGTGTTTAGGATATGGGCTTTGCACCCAAAGACTCTTAGGTAATGTAAGTTTGGGAGTCTATGGTAGTATAATTCATAGGGTGTTTTATTGTGTCGTTTGTTAATTATGACCCTATTTTGGATGTAGCAAGCCGTACTAATTGCTTCTGCCCAATATTGGTTAGCTAGGTTGAATTCATTGAGCATAGCCCTAGCGGCTTCCTGTAGGGTTCTATTTTTCCTTTCAACTATCCCATTTTGCTGGGAGGGGGGGTTCTAGGACACGAAAATTCATGTATGTACCCGTTTACCTTACAAAACTCCTCGAATCGTTGATATTCAAACTCTCCCCCGTGGTCACTCCTAAGTCTTCTGATTTTAGTATCATTTTGATTTTCAATTAACTTACAAAAATCACTAAATAGGTTTAGGGTTTCATCTTTGGTCTTTAGAAACCTAACCCAGGTAAACCTAGAGTAATCGTCAACAATTACTAAGCAGTACCGGTTTTCGCTTAGTGACTTGGCTCCATGTGAATCAAATAGGTCAAGGTGCAGAAGCTCAAGTGTGGTTTGAGTTAGATCTGATTGAATTGGTTTGTGATTAGACTTGATTTGTTTACCTTGATTGCATGATTCACATATTAAGTTTTCATGATTTTTAATTTTAGGTATACCTTTAATTAGGCCAAGTTGGGTGATTTTGAAATTAATTTCAGATTAGTGTGACCTAATCTCCTATGCCAGAGGTTTGATTCTTCTAACTGAGTTAACATGCATTTAGGTACTAGGGGTAGGTTTATAGTGTAAACATTATTTTTCCTAGAGCCCTTAAGCATGATTTCTGAGTCTTGCAAGTTTCTAATCAGGCAGTTAGAGTTGGTAAAGGTAACTACATAACCAGTATCACACAATTGACTTATGCTAAGCAAGTTAAATTTAAAATTTTCAACCAAAAGAACCTTTTTAATAACAAAGTCAGATTTAAGTTCAATGTTACCTGACCCAATCACTTTGAGTGTAGCATTGTTGCCAAATGCTACTGAGCCTAGGTTCTTGAACTTGAGTTTGGTGAATTTCAATTTATCCCCAGTCATGTGTCTGGAGCACCCGCTATCCAACATCTATTGGTCTAAATCTTTATGTTCCTACACATAAAGAGTTTTGTTGATTTGGATCCAATTAGAATTAAGGATAGCCTAAATTGATTTTCACAGCCTAGTCTGTCTCACCCAGTCTAGAGTTATCAATCACGTTAGCCTTAAGGGTTTTTGTGAGACAGGTTTTAGTAGACAAAATTATTTAAAAAATCATGATTTATTTTTAAAAAAAGTTGAATTAATTTTGAAAGCAATTTATTTTGAATTTATTTTGAAAAGGAGTGTTTGAATCTACAATTAACTGAAAATTTGTGTTAGATTCGAATTTGACAAAGAATAATTTGAATTTCAAAAATTGGCTTCCAGGTCTTGGCGAGGCACTAGGCCTTCTTTGGCCGTAGCCTTATTGGATCATCAACCCTTTCCTTGACAAAGCCTTTTAATGAAATTTCATTTTCAAAATTACTTTTTGAAAAATTCTGATCTAACTAGTTTGGGTCTTGGATCGGTAGCTTCGGCTAGTTTCACTAGTCTAAAGAGACCAAGTAGTGTATACTTGACCTTATTAGAAGAGGTTTCCCTAACGTACTATCATCTCACCGCCACCCAATGCTAGATTATTCAAATTTCAGTTAATTGGTTCAGTCCTTACTCTAATCAGTCCTAAGTCTAAGCATGATAAATTGAAGAAAATAACTAAACAAGCAATCATGCAATTTTACAGTAAGAAAATGAATTTATTTAACTATAAAAATTATTTTTAAATTGGTTCCTCCTGGACTAAAGCCACGATAATGGTTCGGCAAGATGTGAATCTTGTCCTTGGGGTTCCAATATTGATTTGACCCAGTTTGGTTGTTCAGGCATAGTTTGGGTACCCATGCCTGAACTTTAGATATAGACTGATTCAGTACAGCGTAGTAAGATCTTTGTCTCGCTTTGGTTCGATAGCCTAACCCGGATCGATTTAGAATTGACTTCTATTTTCCAAGGATCATATCAAGACCCTTGGAACCAGAAGTGAACCATTCTAAAGCTGCGCTAAGGTCCTTGACTTGAGTTTTCAAGGAGGAGTTCTCTTTCTCATGTTTTTCAACTTGAGTAGAGGTTCCTTCTTGAACCTTCTCAGTTAAGGATCTAGAGTCAGCTCCCTCTTTAAGGAGTTTTACTTCCTGTCGGAGGGACTCGACTCGGATTTTAGCTTTCGCCAAGTCGCGAGAAAGATACGCAATTAATTCGAATAATTGACTTTTAGAAAACCCACTTACAGTGATTTCGCCGTCCTCTGAAAATGTGAGTTTGCCGTTGTCCGGCTCCGATTCTGACTCGGTCTCGATTTCTTCCGATGCAGTCAGAGCGAGCAGATTCGACTGTGGGGCATCTTCTTCTTCTTCAGAGGAAGACTCGTCCCACATTGTTTGAAGGGACTTCTTCCTTCTTGTTTTCTTGGCTTCCTTCAGATTAGGGCATTCGTTGTTGTAGTGACCCATCTTTTTGCATTCGTAGCAGGTCACATTTGGTTTGGTCTTTTCATTTGTAGGATCAGCTGGTTCTTCCTTCTTTCGGCTGGCTTTTCTTCTGTTGGACTGATTCTTCAATTCCTTGTAGTAGTTTTGTGCAAGCCGGACCAGCTTAGGTCGATCTCCTTCGCTGTCTTCTGAGTCAGAGTCTGAATCAGACTCGGGTGCAGGTTGAGGCTTTTTCTTGGTCATTTTTCCAGTTTTACCTGCAACAAAAGCGATGCCTTTCTCGGCCAGGGTGCAGTTAGTCTGCTCATGTAATTCTAATTCAGAAAACAACTCATCTAATTTAATTTTAGATAAATCCCTTGAAACTTTATACGCATCTACCATAGATGCCCACAAAGTGTTTCTCGGGAAAGCGTTAAGAGCATACCTGATCAGGTCACGGTTTTCTACCTTGTGACCGATTGTGTGTAGACCATTCATTAGCTCCTGAATTCTGGCGTGGAGCTGAGCTGCAGATTCGCTATCGTTCATCTTGATTGTATACAACTTGTTCAGTAGTAGGTCCCTCTTGCTGATTCGGGTGTCAGAGGTTCCTTCGTGCAACTCAATTAGCTTACCCCAGAGTTCCTTTGCACTGTTGAATGGACCCACCCGGTTCAGCTCTTCTTTGGTTAGGCAGCAACTTCTTTTTTAGAATCAGCTTCAATTTTTCTTTTTAGGGTGGTATCCCATTCGGTGTAGGATTGTGGCACTCCGTCAATATTTTTAGGGATTTCCAGACCAGACTGGATTATTATCTACATGTCCACCTGAGTTTTCAGGTGGACCTCCATCCGACTCTTCCAGTAGGAGAAATCCTCCCCACTAAAGAGTGGTGGTCTGGCGGTACTGAAGCCCTCTTGCATGACCATTTAGAATTTTACTGAAAAGAGAGAGAGAAAAAAAACACGTCCCAAGACTTGGTCTTGGATTAGCAGTGCGGGAAGAAAGAAAAAAAAATTATCGAGTGGTGTTGCACCAAACTCGATTAACGATAAAAATTTGATCGAAAAAAATAAAAAATTATTTCGCAAAAAAAAAATCTGAAAAACTCTCAAATTGGTGGTTGCACCAAATTTGAGCTTCCCCGCTCTGATACCACTTGTTGGATCGAGAAAACATGATAGAGGGGGGGGTGAATATCGTGAAAACTTTTTCGGAATATAAAAGAGAATGCGCAGCGGAAATTAAAATAAAACACATACAAACACAATGATTTTTACTTGGCTCGGAGTCGCAGTCGGCTCCTACTCCAAGGCCCACGGTCCTTGACTGTTTACTGCGGGAAATTTAATAATACGCAAAGTTTTACAACAATGTGTAGAATAATAGTGCAGTAAAAAGAAATTAAACTCTTCGTTACCGACGCCCGGTGTGGATCATACTTCGATGCGGAGGGTCGTCGTTGGCGCTAGAATCTCGAGATCAGAAGTTTCTGGAGCAGAGCGCTTGAGCGAAGAGCGTTGAGGCGTTGAGAAAAGTGTGTACTGAAGCCTTGGGGGTCGAACACCTTTTATAGTGCACCTGGGGGTGCCCTGGACGTTGGGGGCGCCCTCCACGTGCCTCTAGATCCGCAAACCCCTATCCGGAACTCGGTCAGCCCTTATCCCTCCAGGATCGGGATCGGAGATTGACGGGGCGCCCGGGACACAGGGGGCGCCCTACTTGACTTGTTCAACAGGCTTCTTGGCTGACTTGAATTCGATCGCTTCATTGGCTTGGACCCAGGGCGCCCGAGGCATCCAGGGCGCCCGGGACCATGAGGGCGCCCGAGAGCTTGAGGCTGCCTGGCCCAGTGAGCTTCCAAAGCAGTTCTTGCTCAATCTTGTTTTGCCTTCACCCTAGGGGCGCCCGAGACCTCCGGGGCACCCTGCCCAATTGCTGCCCCTCTCCTTTGGGGCGTTCTGAGATGCAGAAACTCATTCCTTCGGTCCTGCATCCAGGGTTAGTTCCAAACATAATAAAGCAAGAATATTAGGTTTATACAACCTTAGCTGTCTTGGTTTTGACTTTGGGTCTCCCATATGGAACCCTAGGTCGAACCGACGCCTACTGTTCCCTCGACGGGGAACGCGTCCTCACCTACTCATCTCAGGAGAGTTTACATTTTACCAACTGGCTCCTCCGATTGGACTTTTGCCCAGCAGTCCTTCAGGTGCCTAGCAGCCCTTCGCCAGGTCTTCGGTACCAAGCAGTTCTTCACAAGGTGCCTAGCAGTCCTTCGCCAGGTCTTAGATTTCCAGCAGCCCTTCACCAGGTGCCTAGCAGTCCTTCGCCATGTAACGCCCGCCCTTATATCTACTCTCGGGGCGGGGTTACGTACAATCAATCATATAATTTTAACACAAATAAAAGCAAAAGTGCAAGGACTAAGTACTGAGCATGCTTGTTTAAAACTATCAAGTGATATTTACAAGTGCTAAGCATACTAGTCAGTGCATGCCAATCAGATATCATGCTTTAATGATTAGAACATGGTAGGTGCATAGCAAGTTCAGTAACACCTAAATCATAATAGTGAGGTTATACATTCCATTGCAAGGCATCATGAATTCACATCCTAGAACATCATTTAGAAGCATAGTCATAGGTTTCCATGCATAATAACAGTTCATAAGATTGAGTCTAAAGGAGTCTAGAACATCAGGTGATATATCTTAATCAAGAGTTATCCTATAACATGAGGGTTCACAAGTAGTTCAACTCATAACATAATCAATCATAATCAAGTATAATAGTAATCCAAGTGTAATCACTAACATTCATTATCAAGGAACATCAACATAAGCATAGTAAAGTAGATATAAGAATCTTTCTTTCCCGAGCCACCACCCCACACATCTTCAGCCCTCCTGCCTCTTTCTTTAGTTTAAGTGTCCCTTACCCTTATCTGCAGCATAAGACAACACATAAACTAGTAAGCACAAATGCTTAGTAAGGATCCTGTCCTACTCGCAAAATCCATACGGAAGAATACAACATGTACACATAATGAATCATAAGCATGAGTTTATCATAGCATACTAAACATCAAAGTTTCTAAGCAAGCAGTATAAAGTATCTTAAGCATACCCTTCACATATAATAAATGTTTTCAAAACAATTCCATAAAGGTATTACTTAAAAATACTTCAACATCATATAGGGGCCCAGTTGTGTACCACATCAAGCGCGTTCCCTAATGAATTAGGGTAGCGAGCCACCAACCCATTAGAGCAGGACCCTTCCGTCCTACCAGAGCCATGACCTTCAGTTAACATGTACCCCGGATTTGTTTAACGACCCCCTTCCGAGTCGGGTACACAACTTTCAAAGTAAAATACTTATCATGCTTTTACATATATGCTAAGGAGTACTCCAAATCCACTCTCAAGGGGCACACCACTCTTCAAGGGTGCTCATGATCCCATAGGGACACACCACACAACATAAGGGGTGCTCTTGATCCCATACTTAGTGGAGTATCCTTTCAAGCATTTTAACATACACATCACATGCAATACATAAGGGTGCCCCATGGACTATAAGACATACTCATACATACATCACAGTTCAACCACTTAAACATACTTTATATATGACAAGATTGGTCACATAAATCATATTCATATCATAGGAAGTGGTAGCATGCTTCATGGGTTAATTAAATTCTTCCCAACCCTAAAACTAGGGTTTGGACGAAAGTCATAGGGTAGGGGTAGGTTAGGTTTTTTTGACATCAAACATCCCATACAAGCATCACATATATATACATCATGTATCATACTAAGCATAGCATACATCATGGGGTAATCAACCTTCACAACCCTAATGTTTCATGCCTTGGCCGAATATTACATGCTAGGGAAAGTTAAGTTTTCCAATCAAGCATTCCATTTAAACATCACATGCATATACATATCATCTTACTAAACATAAGCCTATCTCATAGGGTAGTTTAACCTTCACACACCCTAACATCTTCATGTTGGTCGAATGGTGTAGGGTTGGGAAAATTAGGGTTTTTGAAATCGAACATTCACACAAACATTTACACAAACACCTTACATACATATCATGCAACATATTAAGCATAGAATACGTCATAGGTTAATCATGCAACCCTAAACCTTAATTCTTCATGCCTTGGCCGAATGGTGTAGGGTAGGGAAAATTAGGTTTTCGTAACCAAACATTTATACAAACACCTTGTCTACACTATCATACAATACACTAAGCATGGATACATCATAGGATAATCATGCAACCCTAAACCCTACTTTTCATGTCTTGGCCGAAACCTTGTAGGGTATTCAACCCTAGTTTTTGTCATCACAACATGAAGAGAAAATAACATATATATATATATATATATATCCTAAGTCCCAAGGGGTCTCCTCATGTATCAAGGAGTAGCCAAGGTCTCCCCCTTGGGGGTGGCCGAAACTTGCACAAGGGGAATCCCCCATTTTCGAACAAGGAAGAAGAAGGAATCATACACCAACAATTACACTGCAGGCGAGGGGATACTTACATCCTTTCACTTGAAATTCACCTTCTCTAAATCCTTAGGGTACCCTTGGTTGAAGGAGGGATGAGAGTTCCTCTTGCTAGAACTTCTCTAGAACCCTTGGCCCTAGTAGAGGGCAAGATCCTTGGATGGGGTCTTCTTCCTTCCAATTCCCTAGGGTGTATTTTCGAAAAATGAAAAGGAGAAGAGCTTCTAAGTTTTCGGTGGGGAGAGTGGGGAAGAAGAAGAATGGGAGTTCTTTCTCCCTCTCTTATTTATACTATTCTCATGAAGGGACATGTCTCTTCACTTCCCCAGCTTTAACTAGCATGTTTCTTATTCTCTCAACACGAAACACTCTTGGTGCATTGGCTAAGACATGGTTAGTGTAACTAGGAGGTTCAAGGTTCGATCCTTGCTTCCTCCTTTCTACACTTTTTTTTTATCACATTTTGCAGTAATCCACATCAAAGCCCATTAAGCCAAGCCTATCATGACATTTCATAACATCACATATGGGAAAATTTTGGGGTGTTACACGCCAGGTCTTAGACTCCTGGCAGCCCCTCGCCAGGTGCCCAGCAGCCCTTCGCCAGGACTTCTTTCTGCACACTTAATGAACACATTAGAACACAAATAATACTTAACTTTTGAACCCTTTGCCAATATCAAAACCCAGGTTCGACTTAGGTTTGCCTGCACCAACACCATGGACTACTACATGTGAGATTTGCATAAAACTCCTTACAAAGGTTAAAGTTTACATAATGCTGACAGTATACTAACTTTTCTAACCCAAAATGAGTGATAATCTCAATAATGTGAGGAGTAATCTCCTGAAAGTACGATTGATTGAGATATTGACAATTCATTAAAATAAAGTCAGCATTTTTAAATACCCGCCGGCAAGCCTCGGAACAGAAGCGAGGTGCTGTCGGATCTATGGGCTGCTGTTGGGATGGTCCCTCACCAACCCTTCTCTTTTGCCTAGCCCTAAAATGCAATTACCATATGCATATACCATGAATGGCCCAATCGAGAAGAAAACAAAGTAAACATGCACAAAATGAAGAGTTAGCTATGAATCACGGATTAAATGGGAAAAATAAGGCAAATAATTCATTACTGTCTCTCCATTCGTTGCATGATGGATGATGATCAAGTTTGACTCAAAGAGGGTGCTTTTCTTGCCCTATACTTGGATCTAAGGTGAAGGAGGGCTTGAAACTCGATTTCAGGACCTTGGGAAGACTTGGAGTGGCTAGAGAGGTTGGGGGAGAGAAGTGGCAGCAAGGGGCGGCGCTTGAAACCCTAGGTTCGGCCGCCCTCGCGCGGGGTATTCTTTTTAATGATTCGCAGCATCAGTCGACTGATGGGGGATCAGCGACTGATGGAGTAAATAGAAAGATCAGTCGACTGATGGGGACTCAGTCGACTGATGCATCGAATATCCTAGTTCCTGGATTAAACTGTACCAGTCGACTACCTTCTGTATCAGTCGACTGATACCTTATATTTTTAGTATTTCTGACCCAACTTCAGAAATACACCAAAAATTCCACAAATCTCTAAAAATTCCCAAATCTTGTGGCGAGATTTGTGATACCCGTGTCTACTTGGAAAAAATACATTCACACATGTATCTATTATCAATCCCAAGATTGACACAAAACTCAAAACTAGCTAAATGGTTCAAATGAATCTCGACCTAAAGTCCTAGTTTTGATCTCTTCTTGATGTATATTTTCATACCCAACCATAATGCATCCATAGCATTGATTTATATGATATCTACACCTTGAGAACCAATTTTCATGCAATATGATCCCAATGTTATTTTTATGCATGATACCTTACTTTTAATGTGCTAAATCCCTAGGATTAAGACTAAAATTTGTCTCCAAATCCTTTGGCATATTCCACTGCCCATCTAGTCTTCTTGAAGAAATCCTCCTAAGATCCATTGACCATGGACCCCATCTTGACTCCTAGAGCTCCCCCTTGAGCTCTTAGCCTTAGTCATCTCCCTAGGTGACTTATCTACAATTGCAAGGCCACATCAGTGCACCTCCGGTGACTTTTGGCCTTCAACCCTAACCTTCTGAACCTTGAACACCTTGTCCTTGGTTAAACTCTTCTTCTTCTCCTTTAATGGCTTCCTCTTGCCATTTTCGGCCTTTCCTTACTATAGTCATATGACATCCTTGCATATGACTTTTCCATAGCATTTGATCTCATAGATTGGTATCCTAGACCTGACCTATCATTGTTATGATTTTGATTTCTCGACACCATGCCTAAACCCTTAGATCCACTAATGAATCTATCTAGAGTTTTCTCCAATTTATCAAGCTTTGCTCTCAAGGCTTGATTTTCCCTCTCTGGGTTCTTAACCTTAGCATCATCATGTCCATCTTGGACATTTTTAGATCTACCCATTTGTCTAGGTATGTGTCTCTCTTTTTTAGGATTAATGCCTTGGTCCTTAGGTCCAAAAATTCTAGGTTTATCATGATACATAAATTTCTTAGGGTTTTGATATGCAACATTAACCCTATCCTTATCATGATATCTAAAACTAAAATTTTGCATGGGTAAATAATTAACATCATTTGTATCATGCATGGAGGAGTTTAAATTTGAATTACATTTAAACTTAAAGTTAGGAATTACTTCCCTTACCCTTGTAGCTCTTCCTTGATACGAGCTTTTCTCCTTCTCCTTCTTCTCCCACTTCCTCAAATGCTCCAATTTCTTGAATTCTCCTTTCCTTGAGCATTTGTTGTGGTAGTGTCCTAGCTCACCACACGTGAAGCACCTAATGTGCTTCTTCTCCTTCTTTTCCCTACAACCCAAGTTAGATTTTAAAGAAATTGACTTCGATTTAGGGTTTATCTCCTTTTTACCTAATGGACACTTGTCCTTGTAGTGTCCCTTCTTGTTGCACCCAAAGTCAAATGATGTGGTCTTTTGACTTTGCTTTGGTGGAGGTGGATGCTTCTTCTTGCTCCAGTATAGAGGATGATCTCTTCTCCCACTCAATCCTTGAAGTGGAGACTTCTTCATCCCTTTTTGATGAAGTGAATGATTCTTCAATTTCTTGTGTCACTTCATTTGATGACATGGATGAACCTTTTTCTTCTTTCTCCTCCTCTTTGGATGTTGAGCTTCTTCCCTCATCCAATTGATCCTTCTCCTCCTCTTGGATCATAGAGCTCATTTCCTTGGGCTCTTCTACTACTTGAGCTTGTGTAGGATTTTTATAAAGTGCTAATATCTTACCCCATAATTCATGCATATTTTTGTACTCACCTACACGGCTAATCACATCATTAGACAAAACATTAAGTAAAATTGATATTACATAATCATTTGCCTTTGATTGCGTTTGTTGCTCCCTAGTCCAATATCGTGGTCAGAGCTTTTTCCCGTGTTTATCTTTTGGAACTTCAAATGACTCTTCTAGCCCGATCATAAAATTCCAATCCATGCCGAACCATGTCATTGTCCGCATCCTCCAATACTCAAAACCCTCGCGATCATAGGGAGGTGGGATATTGATATTGTCCCCTAATCATCCTTCAATCGTCATTTCCTCTAGCTTTTTGCTCTCTCGGTAGTTAGTCCGTAGATGAGCGAACCTCGCTCTGATACCACTTGTTAGGACCTTGACAGTTTAGTTAGAGGGTGGGGGGGTGAATAACTACTTTTCGATATTCTTCCTACACGTGTTAGCAAGCGCAAGTGGAAAACTAAAACAATGCTAACATAAATCGTTTACGTGGTTCGGAGATGAAACTCCTACTCCACGACTGTCCGTAAGGTGGATGATCCCGATCCTTCGGTGGATGACACCCCGAAGCACCTCCGGCTAGCTCATGTCGCTCCTTGTGGGTGGAGAAACCTCGCCACAATCCATTGACAATCTCTGAGCACTTGTAGGCTACTAACAGGCTTTACCCAAGCTTGTTTCGCCAAGAAAGAACAGCAAAAAATGAGCCCTCTTAAATAGTGATCGATACTGTTCTGACTGTTACCAGTCGACTGGTGATAGCACCAGTCGACTGATCCTCGCGAATTTGAAAGTCACAGCCTGACATTTTGACTTCTGGTTGACACTAGTCGACTGATCTCAAGATTAGTCGACTGATCTTTTTGTGCTCTTCATCAGTCGACTGATCCAAGCATCAGTCGACTGCTACCTAAGGTTTTCCTTCCCGAGTACAACTCTCTCAGCACTCATACCCTAGGATTTTCCTTCCCGAGTACAGTTCTCTCAGCACTCGAATCCTCACGACTTAGCTAACTCTTCATCCAGCGGCCTCGATCTGTTGCCTTCAAGCTCTCTTCGACTTTGACTCTCGTCCCTCGAATGCATGCAAGCCCACGGTTCGTCTCCCATGTCATCCTTTGCGTATGCCTCGAAGTCCGTTTCCCTCAGCTCATCATTCCTGCTCCATCAGCCTCGACCTGTTGCCTTCAAGCCTTCTTTGACTTCGGCTCTCATCCCTCGGATGCATGCAAGCCCTCAGCTCGTCTACCCATGCCATCCTTCGCAAATGCCTCGAAGTTCATTTCCCTCGGCTTATCGTCCCTACTTTGTCCATGGTCCCTCGGATGCATGCAAGCCCACTGTTCATCTCCCATGCCATCCTTCACCGGACTCGAAGACACCCAACTAAGTCTATTATATCCTGCAAACCTGCACACTCAAATACACATATTAGATCAACATAAAATCATAACTTAATCATATTGACATACACATCAAAACTCATGATCTACTCGATCAAACTTGGGTCGATTGCACCAACACCATTCGAAGCCCCAAAAGACAAGAATGAGAAAAAGCTCCGACCATGTTATTGGACTAAGGAGCAATAATCACAATCAAAGGCAAACGAGAAGGTAATCTCAATTTTACTTAGTATTTTGCCTAACGATGTGATTAGCCGTGTAGGTGAGTACAAGTATGCTCATGAGTTTTGGAGCAAAGTGATTGCTCTTCATGAGATGCCAACACAAGAAGAAGAGCCCAAGGAAATGAGTTTAATGGTCCAAGAGGAGGAGAAGAATCAATCGAATGAGGAGATGAGCTCAACATCCAAGGAGGAGAAAGAAAAAGAAGAATTATCCACCTTCTCATGTGAAGTGGCATAAGAAGATAAAGAAACATCATTCACTTCATCCAAGGTTGAAGAGGAAGCCAAGACAAAATGAAGAAGAGATATTCGAAGTCAACCTTTCAAGCACCTCCACAAAAGCAAAATTCAAAGACCACATCATTTGCTTTAGGTGCAATGAGAAGGGACACTACAAGGATAAGTGTCCAATAGGTAAGAAAAATGAGGTAAACCCTAAACCCATTTCAATTTCCTTAAATTTTAATATGGGTTGTAGGGAAAAGAAGGAGAAAAGCACATTTGGTGCTTCACATATGGTAAGTGGGGCCACTACCACACTAAGTGCCCAAAGAAAGAAGAGATAAAGAAATTGGAGCATTTAAAGAAATGGGAGAGGAAGTAGTAGAAAAGCTCAAATCAAGGGGGAGTTACAAGGGTAAGGGAGGTAATCCCTAATTTGAAAAATAATTCAAATTCCTCCATGTATGCTAGAAATAATTATCATTATTTACTCATGCAAAATTATAGTTTTAAATATCATGATAGGAGTAGGGTTAATATTGCATATCAAAACCCTAGGAATTTGTATCATGATAAATCTAGAACTATTAGACCTAAGGACCAAGACATAAATCCCAAAAAAGGGAGACACATGCCTAGAATGGGTATGTCTAGGAATATCCATGGTGAACATGTCGATTCTAGGTTTAAGAATCTAGAAAGGAAAAATCAAGCTCTGAGGGCAAAGCTTGAGAAATTGGAGAAAATCTTATATAGATTCACTATTAGATCAAAGGGGTTAGGTAAGATGTTGGGAGCCAAAAACCCAATAATGATAGATCGGTTTGGGATACCGATCTAGGACCTCAAGTGCCAATGAAAAGATATATGCTATGATAGCATATAACTATGGCAAGGACGAGAAGTTCAAAAATGACAAGGGAGTGTTGGTGCAAGTTGCATCAATGATGTTCTCCTTTATGTGTTTTGATGTTTGACAATGTACTTAAGTCAGTAATATGTTGAACAGACAAAGGAGAGCAAAAGTGAAGTAACCAAAGCTGAAGAAAAGTCCTAGTTAAACTAGGCATCGAAACCCCAAGTCCTAGCGAAGGGCTGCTAGGCACCTAGCGAAGGGCTGCTAGGTATTGTGACCTTAAGACCTAACGAAGGGATGTTAGGCACCTAGCGAAGGGCTGCTAGGTATCGTAACCCTAAGACCTAGCGAAGGGCTGCTAGGCACCTAGTGAAGGACTACTAGGCATAGAAGACCTAGCGAAGGGCTGCTAGGCACCTAGCGAAGGGCTGCTAGGTATAGAAGACCTAGCGAAGGATTGCTAGGCACCAGGCGAAGGACCGCTTGGTAACAAAGACCTAGCGAAGGGCTGCTAGGCACCTGGCGAAGGATTGCTAGGAAATGAAGACTTGGTCCGAGGGACTAAGCAACTTAGCTGAGCGATGACTAAGGACAGGAGTAGAGACGGGTCAGGGTTTGGGCATCTCGAGATCCGGAGTAATCGGAAGCTAAGTAAAAGTCCACCCGAAGGGCTGGGTGGCAACCGTCTCCTGAAAGGAGTAGGTGAAGGGCGAGTTCTCGGGGATAGGAACTCGTGCCGGTTCGACCTAGGGTTTCGTGCAAATCCGAAGTCCGAACCAAGTCCTTAAGCCTAATATTATATGTATATATTCTTTGTGTTTGTGTATCTTGCAGGTAACAAGAACCGGAGACAAAGCAACCAGTTTGCAGGCTTATGGAGGGTGCCCCCAGTGTTGAGGGCGCCCTCACCAACCAGGGCGCCCTGAATAGCCAGGGCGCCCTGAATAGCCAGGGCGCCCTGAGCCAAGTGTAAAAACATAGTAAATGTGAAGCAGGCAGAACATGTGTCAAGCAGGGCGCCCTGAGCGTCCGGGGCGCCTTGGTTCAAAGCTGTATGTGCAGTTTCGAACCCAAAACACAGATAAGCCATCATGAAGGCGCCCTGGAGGTCCAGGGCGCCCTGGTCAACGATCTTATCACCAGCGACGAGGTAGGCGCAAGGATAAGAGTTGACTGGGTCTTCCGGGGCGCCCCCGACGTCCAGGGCGCTCCTAGGAGTGCTATAAAAGGGGCTTCGACCCCTCTGCTTCAGACACACTTCCTAACTATGATTCTATTCATTCCGACCGACGACAACACACTAAAGACGAGGTTCTACGACCGGGAGGCTCCAGGAGGAAGTGCGCGGCACTTCGGAGGTCCAGATCGGCCGAGCTTCACTTTCTGTGTTCGGTTTGCTTTTAAAGTTACTGTACTTATTTTTCAATACTTGTCTTTGTAACTTCTACACTGTAAGACGGGTTTCTCCGCCTCCGGAAATTCCAGAAAGGAGACTATTAGTGGACTCAACGCCGAGTACATAGGCCTTGGACGTACTGACCCTGGGGGGTTGGGAACCAAGTAAATAAACCTGCTGTGTCCCCTGTTTTGTTTTCTTTTGTTTTACTTTTATGTTTCCGCTGCACTAACGCTCTGAGTCCAGAAGTCCAAAAGTCTTACGAAGTTTTTGATGATCGATATTCACCCCCCCCTCTATCGACGGCACCGATCCTACAATTGATATCAGAGCCGAGCCGCTCTTCACCGGACTAACCGCCGACGGAGCAAAGACGCCAGGAGTTGAGGGGGAGCCCAGGGGTGAATCAGGTATAATTTAATTTTAATGTCAAATTTTAAATTCCATATTATTTGTTTCACGTGCAGGGAGAGAGGGCACTACAAAAATCAGTGCCCTACTCGTAAGAATCGTTCGTCACCGGCGGCAAAGGAGATACCAGCGCCAGGAATCCGGAAGAACAAGGATCACGTACGATGCTTCAAATGTGAAAAATTCGGACACTACAAAAACAAATGTCCGGCAAAGATACGTAAAATTTATGTTCCAAAAGTTTTACAAATTCCTGCAATGTCTTTTAATAATTTAGATAATTTTCCTGAGAAGTTAGAATTATTGCATAGTCAATTAGATATTTTAAATAATCAGTTACATAATGTGAATATAACCAAAATATTAGAAATTAATTGTCTAAGTCAGAATATCAATTCAGAAATTGTTAAAATTAATTCAGATAATTCTGATAAATTATCTTATAAAATTAATTTTGATAATTTTGATAATTTATCTGATAAAATTTTTTCTGATAAAGTTAACTCTGACTCAGACAAAATTAATCCAAAGGATAAATCCGAAATTAATCCTGAAAATCTCAAGATTAATTCAGAAATCAATTCTGAAATTCTTAAAGATAATCTAGAGATAAATATTAAAAATATGGAAAATATATCTGAGGATAATTTTGAATATAAAATTCTCCTAGATAATAGTTTAATCATAGACAATATTGAATATTATTATAAAACTTTAACTAGTGGCCCAATTTACTCCACCTACTGTGAGGATATTGAAAAATTTAATCTTGAGGAGGAGATAGAATTTTCTAAGATAAAGACCATAATCAATAAAAATCAAAAATTCAAAATAAATCAAAATTA
>JAGFNQ010006564.1:318556-372011 GCA_024364735.1 Boesenbergia rotunda | reverse complement strand
TTGTTGCTAACTTCGATATTGAAAACATCACTGGATAAATCTAACGTGTAGATACCATTGCACAAAGTTCCATTCCCATAAAGAACGTCATTTAAAGTTATGTAACAACAATTGTTACTAAAAGTTAAATGATAACCCTTTTCATTCAAACATGAAATAGATACAATATTCTTTATTAACGAAGGAACAAAATAACAATTATCCAATTCTAAGACACGTCCAGTGGGGAGCTTTAGCAAATATGTTCCGATGGCAACAGCAGCAATCTTTGCTCCATTTCCAACTCGCAAATTTGCTTCTCCTTTGACGAGTCTTCTTCTATTCCTTAGCCCCTGTATGTCATTACATATATGTGAGCTACACCCAGTATCAAGTACACATGTATTAGAGGAAATAGAGTGCCATTCAATAATGAAGATACCTGAAGAGGATGGGGCATCGGATGCCTTATTCTTCAAGGACTCAAGATAAACCTTGTAGTTTCTTCGCCAGTGACCCTCCTTGCCACAATGATGACAAGTTCCTTTTGGTTTTTTTTTTCAGTCTTTTTGGCCTTTTTCTTCTTTCCTTTATTCTGTTCTTTGGCCTTCCTCTTAGAACCTTTCTTCGAGGAACCAACTAACAGTACCGTCTTTTGATCCGGCTTTACAGAAGACTCTACAGTCTTCAGCAGGTTGAGCAACTCAGGAATGGTGGTCTCTAGTTTGTTCATCCGATAATTCATCACAAATTGTGAATAACTTTTGGGCAAACAATTCAGAATTAAGTCAATACTTAGTTCATGATCCATTGCAAAACCGAGTGTGCTCAGTTGCTCAATGTACCCCAACATCTTTAACACAAACTGCGAGGCAGAAGTGCCTTCCTGCATCTTAGAGGTGAAGAGGAGTCTGGAGACTTCGAACCTTTCGGATCTCGCCTGCTCTTCAAACAACTCATGAAGATGGAAGATGATGGTATAAGCATCCATATGCTCATGCTGCTTTTGCAGCTCAGGTATCATAGAGGCTAGCATGATGCAACTCGCAAGTTCAGAATCAATCACATGTTTCTGATAGGCCACTAACTGTTCTGGAGTTGCACCCTCTGGTGGACGGTTGGGAAGTTGATCTTCAATGACATAAGCAAGCTTCTCTGCCTTGAGGACTATCCTCAGGTTTCGAAGCCAGTCCATGAAGTTCGGCCCAGTCAGTTTATTGGTGTCCAAAATGGAACGCAAGTTTAGAGAAGACATGATCGAGTGATTAACCTAGAAATACAAATTGAGCTTATGTGAGAAGAATGATAAAGAATGTATCAATATACATTAATTAAAAATCCTATTTATTTTTCAAATTGAATAACCCTTTTTATCAATTCGGGAGATTGTAGGACTATCTCCAAATAGGTTGATATCCAACCATAATTAAGAACAACCATGGCTGTGGCCATCAAGTTATTCTTAGCTATGAAGGTAGGTAATTATACCGATTACACATCACATATATGTAACTATCACTTTATGCTATCAACTAATTGAATGTTTGCATAAATCATTAGGTTGTTAACTCATTAACAAGTATGTAACAATATACATAGCACCCAACTGCACCTCTCTTTACATCGACCTTGGCTGTGGCACAACATATCGATGCTCCAAGCTTAAGGCTGACCCATTAATCAAGAAATAGTTTTAATATGGTTGGAGCTCATTCAACCGCTTAGTCAGGCTTGGATGTGTCCAACAACCAAAACTAAGGATTGACCTCTGACTTCTACTATATTATTCATAAACTAATTCCATGGTTTGAACATGTTGAGGTTCAAGCCGGGCATGGATGTGTCCATCAACCCAAACGAGAAACAAAACTCCGATTCTAACCATATTAATGGAAGGTGTTGGCCTTAATATTTTGTAAGGGGTTTTGGGTCTCATCCTTTCTTTTAAAGCACATTCATGACATATAAATATGTCATGACTAACGATTTTCTTAATAAAGTATGTATGTGACTTAATTTATCAAGTCTCATTAATTGAATTAGGAACCGGATTTCCTAATTCTAATTTCATACTTTATTAAAGGAATTGTTTTGGGAAACAATTTCCTAAATTGTCATAATCAATTTCGGAAATAATATGTTTTAAGACTTTGATTTCTCTAAATCAAATCTTATTAAATTAAGAGAGAGATTCCCTTAATTCAACCACATATTATTTTCATGAAAATCTTATTTAAGAAAACTCTATAGGAAACCATTTTCCTAATTAATTTTGGAGACAACAATATGTAAGAGCATCACCTCTTAAATCATATTTTATTCATGGATTTAATTAATTACAACAAATTGTTTTCTAAGGGTGGCTCCCCGAGGCTTAGATACCCAAAGAAAAGTAATTTGTCGTAAATCCAATTTGGTCCGCTTCGGAAGCGTAACCAAATTAAACATGACAATTTCATTTAAAATTGGGAAATTAAATTTCAACAACTAACTTTAAATTGGACGGCTCCCCGAGGCTCAATCCAAAATAAAGAATTTTGTTGACAATTTAAAAACCAATTCAAATATAATTGTCAATTAATTGTCCATAAATTTGTCTAGACTTTCTTAAAAGAAAGTGCCCAAAATTATGAGATTTCAAAATAGGTTTTCAGAATAATTGTAAGTTTCCGGTACAAAGAAAACTTACATATTTCCAAAATTGAAAAATTTCTAAAATAGAAAATTTTCCAAAATTGGAAAGTTTCCAAAGATGGGAAGTTTTCACAATTATTATAAAATTTCAGAAACTAGAAAATTTCAAAAGTTTGCGAAATTTTATGAGGATTTCCAAACTTAGAAATTCCTAAATCTAAAATTTATTATAATTGGAAAGTTTCCATAATTGAAAATTTTACCAAAATTGAGATTATGACAAAGTATTCCACAAAACAATTATATGATTATGTCAAACACTAACCGGCTCTGATACCACTGTTGGGACCGGGTGCATGTTGACAAGGATAAAATTTTAAATTTTTACGTGCAGCGGAAGAATTAGCATAAAATAATTTCCTAAATTATTTCAACCACGTATCTAGCATGCAACCATATGATGTGTGGACATAATCATAAATTAAAACTTTGCAGAAACGTAAACTAATTTACTAAGTACCTCTCGTAACTCGAAGTAAGGGACAAGATCCAACCGTAGCGTCCCTTGGAAGCTCCGCCTCTATTCGCGTCCACGCCGAGTTCTCTTCGGGATGACTTTGCAAAGTCACGAGTTTTGTGCCGATGAGAACTACTAGATTCTCTAAAGGCACAACTAGAAGATCAAGAAAGAAGAAAGGAAACTAACCACCAAGAATCAGAATCTAAATTCCGGGAAGGAAGGAGATGTGATCCGCTTCTTCTTCTTCTTGGTTGGCTTCTCCTTCGTGTTAATGGCTCACGGCAAGTGTGAGGTGCGCCGGCCCTAGCTCTCAAGGAGGGCGCCGGCCTTAAGGGAAGAGAGGGAGAAGAGAATAAGAGAGAGAGAGAGGAAGCTACTAATCTCTTGATTACTCAATTGGAATTAAGGGCTTGCCTTTGGTTCCTTTATATAATAGCATCTCCCTTGCCAAGTCTCCCTCTTAACGGAATTTTCATAACAAATTTATCCTATAAATTCTCTTATGAATTATTCCGTTTAAACCAAGTTTTATTATAACTAATTTTATAATAAAACAAATACTTCTCTCTTTTAATTATGGAATAAAATTTGTATAAAATTTTCTTATCATGGATAAATCAATTCATAATTGATTTTATAAATTAAAATTAAACCAATTCATGGTTCAATTTAATTTCCATAAAAAGAATAAATTTTTACAAATTTCTTTATAAATCTCTTTATATAAATTTCTTTATATATCAATTTATTTATCCATAATTTATAAAACAAATCGCGCTAGATTTATTTTATTAATTAAACCAATTAAATTGGTTTATCCCCTTTATAATGGCCGGCCAAACCAAGAGGGTGGACACCCTCTTTGGTCAGCCAAACCAAGCCGATCCCATCGCGAATTAAACTCATTTAATTCGCCCAATAAGCCTTCAAAAGACTTAGCCATTTTTAGCTTCTGTTGCGCCTCTGATTAACTCATATTCGACTTATTTCTCTTGATCGGAAAATCTAATTTTCAACTTGTTTTAAATCCCTCGGATTACTCGTAGTGCGTGTGACTAAATAGGCTTTCGATTTATGTTGGCCGTCTATAATCTACTAATTATAGAACGATCATGAGTGACACCTATTAGTACATCATGACCCCCAATTAATCGAAAGATCAACGATTGACCTCAAAAGTAATTCTGAAACCCTTCAGCAGCTCTAATAAATCGTGCCCCATTCCCTTCACCATCTTATACCCTCTTGGTTCAGGACATGGTCTGTTTGTGTCAGTCCCCACTAGGCTGACTACGTCACACCTAGCCCAAGTAGTGTCTTTCTGGTCCTTTGGATTTCTAATTACTCTCATGCATTTAAGAGACTCGCACTCTAAACATGACATGATCTGGCCAGAGACTTTGAGTAACAATCCGACGATAGGCCTGGGTATACATCTCCTCGCAAGGAGTGGTGAATCTTTTGTAGGCTGTTCAAACATCTTCGGGCACTTCGGCTTATACCCAATCTTCCTGGGTCCACACCTCCTTGGAGATGCTTAGTTAAGATGTTAAAGTATAAGTCTCCATGACCAAGATGACTTGAACACCGCAAGTCAAAGGAACATCGCACTTAAGCTGCAGTAAGAACTTCATTAACATATCTATATAGATTACCATATGAAGTTTTACAGCTAGTCACTCCAATGAACTAGTTCCCTTAACTAGCATCCATGTTTATCTCCGGACATCCCAATGTCACCAGCGAGTGAGAATCAACTGATTAGAGAATAACCCATGCTAGTCTCAACAGAATTGATAGTGTCCGTTTTTATCAATTCATCGACTAGGGATATTTTCAATACTTCACAATTGCACATGTAGAGATAATCACTAGTTGTGATCCCATCACAAATTCTCTTATGCTGTGAATTGTATTGCGGACATTCAGTAGATGAGTTTAAGATCCCAATCAAATACATTAACATGTATACTCAAATAGTGAATTATCATTTATTAAAATAAATGTTTACAATCATATGACGATTGCCTTAGGACACTTCTCTCGTATCACTAACAATATGCCATGAAATACATGTAATTGATGTAGAAGTAGGTTATGATAAATATAATGATGCATGAATATTGATAAATGTTTGTAATGGATTTATGATTCACGAAGATATATACATGTTTTATGATGAATGCTATGAACCCTAGTAGTAGGTGTTAGGTTTATATGTAGCTTATCATCCATGTTTTATGATGAATGCTAGGATTATGTATGCTAGATAAAATGTATCATGTATGAGGTGTATGTTTATTATGTATCATGATCATGCAAGCTTGATGAACCCGGATAAGGTTATGACTAGAACCATGATTATGCATGTATGTCCTATTATGTGAATAAAGAATGATAAGTATGAATGAAAGTGATGGTTATGCCTTAAGTATGTATGATAAGTATGAATGATAAGTATGAATGATGAAGGCATAACGATGATATGAAATAAGTATGAATGATAAGTATGAATGACAAGTATGAATGATGAAGCATGCATGTTTATTTTTATGTATGAGGCTTGTACCGGACCGAAGTAAGGGTCCAAGGGATGGGCACCTTAAGAACGCCCCGGTTCTGGACTACCGACTATGCTATCCACGGTTCTGGCACTACCGAAGCTATGCAACAGGGATGGGCACCTTAAGAACGCCCCGGTTCTAGGACTACCGACTATGCTGTCCTTACCCTAGTAGGTTGAGGTTAGCTACCTCATATTTACTTAGGGATGCGCGCTTATGATGTATGTATGTGGTACAAGCCGGGGACCCCAATGATGTTATGTTTATGTTAAGCATTTAAAAGTATGATTACTAAGCATCTTTATGTAGTAAATGCATTTGACTCATTCATACATCCATGTTATGCATCGCGCCGAGGTAAGTATATTTTATGCTTGTGTTTATGCTCATATTTCATGTCATGTATAAGTATGCTTTATGTTCATATATGCTAAGAATTATGTTATGATAAGTATGCCTATGTTCATGTATGCTAAGAACTATGTCATGATAAGTATGTCTTATGTTCATGTATGTTAGGAATTATGCCAAGTATAAGTATGTTCCATGTCATGTATGTATGTTTTACGCTCATGTATGTTAAGATTTATGCCATGTTAAGTAGGTTATAGATCTATGGTGATGTTAGGAATCATGCTATGTTAGTTGTTCATATGCTTATGACTTATGCTATGACCATGCTCATGTCTATGTTCGAAGTTATGTTATGTCAGATACTTGATATGTTTATGTTTAAGTGACGTATGGTTTTAGTGAGTAGGAAAGTGTTTTACTAAGCCTTTGTGCTTATAGTCTTATTTTCCTCGTACCGCAGATCAAGCAAGAGGCTATTAAGGGAAGCCACAGGAGAGGCAGAAGCATGTGTGTGTGTAGCAGTGACTTGGCAAAAGATTCTCGTATTCTCACATAATGCATGTCTTGGGTGTGAAAATGTTTTTCTTAAATTTGATGCTACGTTTTATGGTTATGACTAATAGATGACTTAAGACTTATGATGCTACTTTTATGGATAAGTACATACTGCTTATGATGATTATGAATAAGTCATGGAATGGTTAAGTTATGATATGATGCCATGTATGAATGTTCCATGTGTTTAGTTGCATGATTAAAAGCATGTTTAGAAAAAAAAATGTTTCCGCTGCATTAAGATGTTTGGTTTATGCACATGTATGTTTAGCGTAACGACGCCCATCTCGCCACACCAAGAGGTGTGGGAGAATGGCGGGCGTTACAGGTTGGTATCAGAGCCATTGCCATCTCACTACACACACATCAAGCCTCCTTCCTGCCGCTTCCAAGTAAGTACCTTTCGGTATATTTTATGATAGTAAGCACTCTTATGATATGTTATGTTTCTAGAGTATGCAAGTATGAATGGTGTCTTATGATAGATAATGACAAGTAAATTGTAAGATATGTGAACATGAACGATATTTCTCTTATATATATATATATATTAATTAATAATTTAGAATTTGGGATAGGAAGGTGGTTACATATTTTAATCACTAGGGTAGGTTAAACCGATTGTGTGTGTGTTTTCCTCTGTATATATTTGCGAATTGAAAAGGAAATGGTTTTGTACTGGCTTGGTCGGTTTAGTACTAACTATGTCATTTTTTCAATTCCAGATGTTGCATGAGAACTATACTGAGAGGTGCCGCGAGCTGGTGGAGCGGATAGAGGAAGTTGAGTACAGTCCGACCCGGGGAATTCAGGGCAACATGGGGTTTTTGGACCGGCTATTCTGGAAACTCGAGCAGGAAGGGTTTCCAGTGATGGATGATTATAGGATTGGAGCTCTGCTTCGTTCATTGCCCAATCGGGCGAGAGAGGTTGCTCATCAGATCTGGGGACAGCACGGATGCCGTCTATCCTACACGGAGTTATGTAAGCAACTTCTCCGCCATGAGTTTCCGGAAGACCTGGGAGACTCGGAGGAGGATCCCGAGCCGTTAGAGGAGGGTCCCGAGATGTACGAGGAGGATCCCGAGCAGTTAGAGGAGGATCCCGAGATGTACAAGGAGGATCCCGAGCCATTCGAGGAGGATCCCGAGATGCTCGAGGTATTTGAGGAGGACCCCGAGCTATTCGAGGAGGATCCCGAGGAGTACGACGAGGATCCCGAGCCATTCGAGGAGGATCCCGAGATGCTCGAGATGTTTGAGGAGGGCCCCGGGATGTTCGAGGCAGACTTTGAAGTGGTCGAGGAGGTTCTCGAGATTGAAGAAGAAGACCCGATGGAAACGATAGAAGATCCTGAGGCGGGCCGAGGGGAGATGAGCGAGGAGGTGGTAGCCATCGCTATAATGTTCTTTATTTTGGGCATAATGGCAGCCCATCTTGCTCACTGAGTGGGACTAGTTTTGTATATAGACTTATGAGACGGGATAAAATAAAGTTTGGTGATATAATAAATATGATCTCACTTATCATATAATAACCATTAACTAATATGATTCATAGCTCATAATGTGAACTAATATGCATACTATTATTAGGTTTACCCATAATTATAATAATTATATAATTATGATATATACATATAATTACATCATAAAGCTATTAAAGACACTAGCACCGACGCTGTTCGAGGACATATTGGACAAACAAGATGGTGATCCTAGCCTTCAGAGAATCAAACAGGAGATCCTAGAGGGAAAAGGCGATGGTTTTCGTATCGCCAACGGGGGAGTACTTTATATTGGGGATCTGGTATTCCTTAAAGTGGCCCCGATGAAAGGGATAACGAGATTCGGGAAGAAAGGGAAATTGAGTCCGCGATATGTGGGGCCGTATCTGGTACTGAAAAGAATCGGCAAAGTGGCATATGAACTAGAATTGCCTTAGAAAATGTCAGCTATTCATAATGTGTTCCATGTGTCAATGCTTAAGAAGTGTCTTCCAAACATGGACCAAGTGATTGAGCCACAGGCTGTACCAATTCAGGAGGACCTAAGTTATGAAAGCCAACCTATCCAGATCTTGGATCGGGAGGTCAAGAAGCTAAGGAACAAGGAGGTGCCCTTAGTCAAGGTCCTATGGCAAAGTCAACAGTTCGCGGACGCTACCTGGGAACGCGAGGACGAGATGAGACGCAAGTACCCGGAGCTATTCTAAGTTCGAGGACGAACTTTCAAGAGGTATGGGAGATTGTAACGACCCGAAAAATTCTCTTAATATTTTCTTTAAAATATTAAGCATGTCTAGATAATTTTCCGAAGGATCTAGAAATATTAGTACGAACCTTAGCCTAGAAACCCAAGGTTCTCTCATTTAAATTGAGAAAAACTAAGTACTAAGGGGCCTTATAGGGGCTTCTAGTGCCATTATTATGGGTGGTTTTAGGTAGAATTTAATATAAAAATAGATGGATTGTAATGAAAAATATTAACATAATTATGGGGGAATTTTAAAGGAATTTTCGAAAATAATAGAAAATAAATTAAAAATAAAATAGAAAATTAGTGCATGCACCAAGGATTGAACCTTGGACCTAGTCTACAACCATGCATGCACTAACCAATTCACCTAGCAAGGGAGTGCTATGAGGGAATGAAGTGGATATTAGTTAAGGTGTAGGAAATGAAGAGTCATCAAGGGAAGAGGCACCATGACTCTTCATTTTCCCCTTTTCAAAATGATATAAATAGGGAAAGGAAGTTACAACTTCCCTTCTCTTCTTCATTTCTTCGTCCTCCTTGCTTTGGCCAAAAATTCAAGGTGCTCTTCCCCTTGAGAAAAGTTCCACCAAGTACTCTATTTGGAAGATCTGAGGTCCCCCCTACAAGGATACAAGGACTAAGGAGAAGAGACAAGGAGGTTCTCATGTTATCTTTTATCCAAAGTTGTAAGCAAGATCAAGGAAGGTAAATCCCTCTCACCTGTGGTATGATAGCTTTCAAAGTTATATGTCATGATCTAAGTCTTATTGGCATGATATGTTGGGAAAAATCCATGAAAAGGCCTCATGAAGTTTTCGGCCAAGGCACATCTTGGGCTAGAAATCATGTTAAAGACTTGATTTATATTTGCAAATGGTTACATATGATAGGTGAAGTATAAAAGCATGATGTTTGAAGTTTTAGGGCACCCTAAGAACCCCTTAGGGTTTCGGCCACTTTCAAGATTAGACATAGGTTTAATCTTCAATTCTCCAAGCATGCTTAGTATGTCTTGTTATGATATAGTATGGATAAAAGTAGTGATTTGTATAAATTTTCTATGGGTTTCGGCCAAGTCATGTACTAGGGCTAGGGCTTAGTGTTATGTCCAATCAAGGGTTAAATTGGTCTTCCATGGTATGATATGCAAAGTATAGGATGTTAATCTTACCCTAGGAAAATTTTCTATGAACTTAGTTTTCTTCAAGTTTCGGCCAAGACCCCAAACTTAGGGTATGGTTTGGGTTCGGGTCTCAAGAATGCATGTTATAAATTACCATGATGCTAGTACATTTTTAAGCATGATGTAAGGGCCTCCATGTGACTAAAATCCTAGTTGATGTGTTATATAACATGACTTTGTATGCTTGATGTTAAGTTATGTTTTAATCATGAATATTTAGGTCATATGCCATGAAATACATGTAATTGATGTAGAAGTAGGTTATGATAAATATAATGATGCATGAATATTGAAAAATGTTTGTAATGGATTTATGATTCACGAATATATATACATGTTTTATGATGAACGCTATGAACCCTAGTAGTAGGTGTTAGGTTTATATGTGGCTTATCATCCATGTTTTATGATAAATGCTAGGATTATGTATGCTAGATAAAATGTGTCATGTATGAGGTGTATGTTTATTATGTATCATGATCATGCAAGCTTGATGAACCCGGATAAGGTTATGACTAGAACCATGATTATGCATATATGTCCTATTATGTGAATAAAGAATGATACGTATGAATGAAAGTGATGGTTATGCCTTAAGTATGTATGATAAGTATGAATGATAAGTATGAATGATGAAGACATAATGATGATATGAAATAAGTATGAATGATAAGTATGAATGACAAGTATGAATGATGAAGCATGCATGTTTATTTTTATGTATGAGGCTTGTACCGGACCGAAGTAAGGGTCCAAGGGATGGGCACCTTAAGAACGCCCCGGTTCTGGACTACCGACTATGCTGTCCACGGTTCTGGCACTACCGAAGCTGTGCAACAGGGATGGGCACCTTAAGAACGCCCCGGTTCTAGGACTACCGACTATGCTGTCCTTACCCTAGTAGGTTGAGGCTAGCTACCTCATATTTACTTAGGGATGCACGCTTATGATGTATGTATGTGGTACAAGCCGGAGACCCCAATGATGTTATGTTTATGTTAAGCATTTAAAAGTATAATTTCAAAACTAAGCATCTTTATGTAGTAAATGCATTTGCCTCATTCATACATCCATGTTATGCATCGCGCCGAGGTAAGTATATTTTATGCTTGTGTTTATGCTCATATTTCATGTCATGTATAAGTATGCTTTATGTTCATATATGTTAAGAATTATGTTATGATAAGTATGCCTATGTTCATGTATGATAAGAACTATGTCATGATAAGTATGCCTTATGTTTTACGCTCATGTATGTTAAGATTTATGCCATGTTAAGTAGGTTATAGATCTATGTTGATGTTAGGAATCATGCTATGTTAGTTGTTCATATGCTTATGACTTATGCTATGACTATGCTTATGTCTATGTTCGAAGTTATGTTATGTCAGATACTTGATATGTTTATGTTTAAGTGACGTATGGTTTTAGTGAGTAGAAAAGGGTTTTACTAAGCCTTTGTGCTTATAGTTTTATTTTCCTCGTACCGCAGATCAAGCAAGAGGCTATTAAGGGAAGCCGCAGGAGAGGCAGAAGCATGTGTGTGTGTAGCAGTGACTTGGCAAAAGATTCTCGTATTCTCACATAATGCATGTCTTGGGTGTGAAAATGTTTTTCTTAAATTTGATGCTACGTTTTATGGTTATGACTAATAGATGACTTAAGACTTATGATGCTACTTTTATGGATAAGTACATACTGCTTATGATGATTATGAATAAGTCATGGAATGGTTAAGTTATGATATGATGCCATGTATGAATGTTCCATCTGTTTAGTTGCATGATTAAAAGCATGTTTAGAAAAAAAAATGTTTCTGCTGTATTAGATGTTTGGTTTATGCACATGTATGTTTAGCGTAACGACGCCCATCTCGCCACACCAAGAGGTGTGGGAGAAAGACGGGCGTTACAACTTGCATATTCTAGAACATAAGATATACACAAAAGTACTTACTTGGAAGCGGCAGGAAGAAGGCTTGATGTGTGTGTAGTGAGATGACAACTGCTCTGATACCAACCTGTAACGCCCGCTTTTTTTCTTTTTCTTAAGCGGCGTTACGCTAAACATACATATGCATATGTAACATCTTAGTGCAGCAGAATAACTAGTACTTAAATCATATACACATGTCTGGGTTATCATTCATGGACATGGTGACATTATGCTTAACATATTACTAGCATACCTAACATCATGACATCAACATTCCATAACTTATTCATAAGCATTTCAGGTAACATATTATCAGCATGCATAGCATCATGATATCAACTTTCCATGACTTATTCATAAGCATTTCAGGTAGCAAATAATTTATCCATAACTTCACGAATAATAGGTTGTTTCTTAGGCATAACTATTATAAGTCGAGCATGACCCAAAGTAAGCATTGTCAGATCATAAAACAAGCAATAAGTGAAACGAGAGGGTTCCTTGGCCATGTCACTACTACACATCCATGTTCTAGCCTCTCCTGCTGCTTCCCTTAGAAATCTCTTGCTAGATCTGCGGTATAAGAAAATAAGACTATAAGCACGGAGGCTTAGTAAAACCCTGTTCCTACTCACAAAATCCATACGTCGTATAAACATGAAATCATGCTTCAATCCTACATATCATAGCATACTTCTTATCATGAACGTCTACACAATCATGGCATCATCGTTTTAGCAAACCATAAATGAAATCATGACATCCGAATTTAGCATGTACATAGATACCGTGGCATCATACTTAAGCATGAATATAAATGAAATCATGGCATCATAACTTAGCATGAACATAAACATAATCATGGCATCATAATTAACATGAACATAAACATAATCATGGCATCATAATTAACATGAACAATAAACATGATCATGGCATCATAATTAACATGAACATAACCATAATCATGGCATCATAATTAACATGAACATAAACATAATCATGGCATCATAATTAACATGAACAATAAACGAACAATAAACATAATCATGGCATCATAATTAACATGAACAATAAACATAATCATGGAATCATAATTAAGATGAACAATAAACATAATCATGACATCATAATTAACATAAACATACTTTGCATTATCATACTTTGCATCAACATACCTTGCATAAATGTACTTTTCATAAACATACTTTTCATAAACATAATGCATAACATTGATGGATGCATGGGCAAATGCATATCTCATAAGGATGCTTAGTTTAAAATCATACTTTTCATTACTTAAACATAATCATAACATTCATTGGGGCCCTGGCTTGTACCACATTCATTCATCATATACACGCATCCCTAAGTAAATACGAGGTAGCTAATCTCGACCTACTAGGGTAAGGACAACTTCATCGGTAGTCCTGAACCGTAAGGACAGCTTCATCGGTAGTCCCGAACCGTGGACAGCTTCATCGGTAGTCCAGAACCGTGGACCTTATTCAGGTCCGGTACAAGCCCATTCTTAAAATAAAATACTTTCACATGCTTCTTCATTCACAAACATACATAGCATATTCATTCATTCTTAATTCTTAACATCATCATTATGCCTTGAAGGCATGAACCTCATTTCATTCATCTTTCTCATTCCATATCACCATTATGTCTTGAAGGCATGAATTTTAACTTCATTCATCATTTCATCCATAAACAGGACATGCATACATATCATTCATAAATCATGGCATACATTCATATTATTCATAAATCATGGTATGCATACATATCATTCCTAAATCATGGCATACCTATATAATTAGCATCTTAATTCATAAAAACATGCATGGTCATGGCACATGGAAAAACATGCCTAAGTCCTTTCATACATGATACATTTCCTTGGGTTCATGGCACATGTCTAAACATTTATGAATCATCATTACAAGTGACCTAACATATAATTCATGACACTTAAGCTAGGGTTTCAATTGGCATAAACATTCTTCCAACACACTTAAACATCTAAATACATCATAGTACCCTACAAACATGCACCCTTGTGGTCTTAACCCAACCCAAACCCTAAATCTTGGGAGTTGGCCGAAAGTTCCTTGGCATGAAACTCCACCATTCAATCAATAAGAAGGGTTCCATAAGTAAAAGAACACCCATACATTACATACAAGACCATAGGGAGCCATTAAACCCCATGATTGGAGTAAATCCTAAACCCTAGCCCCACCTTGGGACCTTGGCTGAAACCCTAATGGGTCACCATCACATGAATAAATTCATAAAGTTGCAAATTTACATCCTATAACTCACATATACTTCCATAGAAAGACATTTGAACCCTTGCTTGGAGTTAACCCTAACCCCTTGCCCTAAAACTCATCTTGGCCGAAAGTTACTAGGGCCTTAAATCATGAAAAACTTTCACATAACCCCTATTAACATCTCTTACCACATAAGAAAACATAAGGAACAATATTAAAGAGTTGGATCCAAACCAAACCATAGCGCCTATGGTGGCCGAAACCCTTGGTAGCCCTAACTTTGGTGTTTCTTCATATATGGTTCAAACAATTCTTTGTATCATGAAAATAACTCAAAAACCATTATACCACAGGTGAGGGAGTCTTACCTTGGGTTATCTTGGTTTTTAGACCTTAAAAAGGGAAGATGATGAAGACCTTGTTGTCCCTTGATCACCCTTAGCCCTTGTAACCTTGTAGATGACCCTTAGCTCTTGAAGATTGAGCCCTCTTGTGAAGTTTTCCAAAAGAAAACCTTCCTTGAAGTTTCGGCAAGAGTGAGGGAGGAGGAAGAAGAAAGGTGGAATTGATGGAAGGAAGAAAGTAACTCCCAAGCTCCCTCTTTATAACACATCAAGGAGGGCAAGTGAAGAGTCATGGTGGATGACCATTCATTTCCCCTAAGCCTTAACCACAATTCACTTCATTTCCTCATAGCACTCCCTTGCTGTAACGACCCGGAAAATTCTCTTAATATTTTCTTTAAAATATTGAGCATGCCTAGATAATTTTCCGAAGGACCTAGAAATATTAATACGAACTTTGGACTAGAAATCCATGTTTTCTCATTTAAATTGAGAAAACTAAGTACTAATGGGCCTTATATAGGCTTTTTAGTACCATAATTATTGGTGGATTTTAGGTATAAATTTATATAAATATAAAGGGGTTTAATGAGGAATATTAACATGAATTTTAATCTAGAAATTCATATTTTTCCATTTAAATTGAGGAAATAGGCACTAATGGGCCTTAGATGGGCTTTTTAGTACCATGATTATTGGAGAATTTTAGGTAAAAATTTATAAAAATATAAAGGTATTTTAATGGGAAATATTAGCATAATTATGGGGTAATTTTTAAGGGATTTTCGGAATAATAGAAAAAAATAAAATAAAAATAAGGTGCATAGACCAAGGATTGAACCTTGGACCTCTTGTACTACCATGTATGCACTAACCAACTCACCTAGCAAGGTAATGTTATGAGGGAATGAAGTGGATATTGGTTAAAGCATAGAAGAAGATGAAGGGTCATGGAGAGACTCTTCATTTACCTCTTTAATGGGCTATAAAGAGGGGGGTTTGGGAGTTACCTTTTCTTTCCATTACTTTGCATTTTCTTCCTCCTCCTTCCCTCATCCTAGCCGAACACCAAAGGAAGGATTCTCCCTTGGAAAAGCTCCACAAGAAGTCTCATCACCAAGATCTAAGGATTTTCCAAGGATACAAGGACAAGGGGGTTCAAGGGTCCAAAGATCTTACCATTTCCTTCTCTTTTAAGGTTCAAAAATCAAGATCAACCAAAGTAAGACTCCCTCACCTGTGGTATAATAGTTCCTTATTATTTCCATTATTTTTAGCAAGATATATTGGTTGGTTTTTGGATTTGATGTTGAAAGGAAAGAAAATCAAGAATCCTAGGTTTATGGGTTTCGGCCACAAGGATTTTAAGGTCTATAATTATGCCAAAAATCTTTATAATGTTGTTTAATGTTCTCTTATGATATTTAGAGATTAAATATAAATTTTTGGAATTTTTGTGGTACCCTAGAGTACCCTAGGGTTTCGGCCAACATGAAGGACCCATGTGTAGGGTTGGGTTTAAAACCTCAAGTATATGTTTTATGCTTTAGCATGATATAAGGGAGATGGAGGGTGTTTATGTGAATGTTTCACATGGCCTAGAGACCCTATAGGTTTTGGCCAAGTACCCTAATAGGGTGGAAAGTTAGGACTTATCTCAAGTAAGGGCCCCAATGGCCCTATGGTAAGGTATGGTTGGTGTTTAAGCAATTGATTTGGGGTTTTAATGGAATTTTTCCATACCCCCATGACCTTGAAGTTTCGGCCAAGAGTAAGATTAGGGCTAAAGGATTAGGGTTGGCCTTAAGTATGGGATCAAAGGGTTCCTATGGCCTAGTATATGTGTATGAGATGTTGTTTGGGAAGTTATGTGAAGGTTCATGGACCTAGGGTTCCTTGGGGACTTTCGGCCAAGGACATAACCTAGGGCTAGGGTTGGGTTAAACCTATCAAGATGCTTGTGTATAGGTTACTAAGAAGTATGGTTAAGTAAGATGGAAGAATTTTTATGTTAACCAAACCATTAGTTTATATGTCATGAATTATATAATTAGGTCATAAATGTTTAAGACATGTGCCATGTTTATGAATGATATGTGTGTATGCCATGATTTATAAATGATATGTATGCATGCCATATCTTATGAATGATATGTATGTATGTCATGTTTTGTGAATAATGTGTACATATGCCATGTCTAAGAATGAAAATGATGAATGAAGTTTAAGTATGATGAATGAATGAACATGATATGAATGATGATGCCTTTAAGGCATAACGATGATGTGAAGTATGATGAATGAATGAATATGCTATGAATGATGATGAATGAAAAAGCATGTGAAAGCATTTATTTTATTTTATGGGCTTGTACCGAACCTAAGTAAGGTCCACGGTTCTGGACTACCGATGAAGCTGTCCACGGTTCGGGACTACCGATGAAGCTGTCCTTACGGTTCGGGACTACCGATGAAGCTGTCCTTACCCTAGTAGGTCGAGATTAGCTACCTCGTATTTACTTAGGGATGCGCGCATATGATGAATGAATGTGGTACAAGCCAGGGCCCAATGAATGTTATGATTATGTTAAAGTATTTAAAAGCATGTTTTAAAGATTAAGCATCCTTATATATATATGCAATTGCCACATGCATCCATCCATGTTATGCATTATATTTATGATAAGAATATTATGCAAAGTAAGTTTATGCAAGGTATGTTTATGCAAATGATTTTGATTTATGTTCATGCTAATATATGATGCCATGATTTGATTGTGTTTATGCTAAGATAGAATGCCATGATTTTATTTATGTTCATGCTAGTTTAGGATGCCATGATTTAATTATGTTTATGCTAGGTTAGAATGCCATGATTTTATTTATGTTCATGCTAATATATGATGCCATGATTTGATTGTGTTTATGCTAATATAGAATGCCATGATTTTATTTATGTTCATGCTAGTTTAGGATGCCATGATTTAATTATGTTTATGCTAGGTTAGAATGCCATGATTTTATTTATGTTCATGCTAGTATAGGATGCCATGATTTAATTATGTTTATGCTAAGTTAGAATGCCATGATTTTAATTATGTCCATACTAATTTATGATGCCATGTTTTAATTATGTTATGCCAAGTTAGGACGCCATGATTTTATTTAGGTTCATGCTAAGAATGTTTACTAGGTTATGGTTACTATGTCTATGTCTATGCCAAGTACTATGCCATGCTATGAATGTTTACGATGTTTATGTCTATGCCAAGTATTATGCCATGCCATGAATATTTTTTTTTTGTTATGTTTATGCCATGCTACGAATGTGATTAAGTTATGTTTATGCCATGACGAATGTATGCTAAGTGATGAAAAGGTTTATGTTATAAGTAAAGCACTAAGTATGTTAATGTCTTATGTTCTCATGATGGAATGATGAATGGTTTTAGTGAGTAGGAAAGAGTCTTACTAAGCCTGTGTGCTTATAGTCTTATTTCCTTATACCGCAGATCACGCAAGGGGACAGTAAGGAAGCAGCAGGAGGGCATCAAAGAATGTGTGTAGTAGTGACTTGGCCAAGGAGCAATATGGTTGCTCGTCTTATGATAGAACTTTACCTTTACTATTATGTGCTTGAATATGACTCTATGACATGATGCTAAGTATGGCATGATGCTAAGAATGACATGATGCTAAGTATGACATGATGCTAAGTATGACATGATATGATGCTAACTATAAAATTAATATGCTAAGTTCCCATGTTATGATGTTAGAAAGGGTAGTAGGTGCATGTAGGTGCAAGTTAAATGTTTCCGCTGCATTATGATGTCTACATGCCTTAGGTATGTTAACGTTACACCGCTCTAGGAAAAAGAAAAAAAAAAGCGGGTGTTACACTTGCTAGGTGAATTGGTTAGAGCATGCATGGTTGTACAAGAGGTCCAAGGTTCAATCCTTGGTGCATGCACTAATTTTTTTGTATTTTATTTTTATTTAATTCCCTATTATTTCGAAAATCCCTTAAAAATTCCTCGATAATTATGTTGATATTTCTCATTAAATCCTCTTTATATTTATATTAATTTTTACCTAAAATTCACCAATAATTATGGTACTAGGAAGCCCATATAAAGCCCATTAGTGTTTATTTTTCCCAATTTAAATGAGAAAACATCGATTTCTAGGCTAGGATTCGTATTAATATTTCTAGGTCCCTCGAAAAATTATCTAGTCATGCTCAATATTTTAAAGAAAATATTATGAGAATTTTCCGGGTCGTTACATCGGCTATAATAACCAACCAATCCGAGAAAACTGCGCACCTCCTGAACTGACTTAGGCTACTCCCTACTGATGACAACCTTGATCTTCTGGGGATCTATGGAAATACCTCTACTGGAAACAACGTGTTCGAGAAAACCCACAGAAGACAACCAGAAAGCACACTTGCTAAACTTTGCATACAACTGCTCACGTTGGAGTGTCTTCAGGACGATACGAAGGTGGCGCGCATGTTCCTTCTTGGAACGGGAGTAAATCAGGATGTCGTCAATGAAAACATTAACAAACTGATCCAAATACTCCATAAAAACCTGATTCATCATATCCATAAATACTGCAGGAGCATTGGTAAGCCATAATGGCATTACCAAAAACTCGTAATGTCCGTACCGAGTGCGGAAAACTGTCATCTGGATATCCGAATCCCTGACCCTCATCTGATGATATCCGGACCGCAAATCAATTTTAGAATACACTGAGGTATCCTTCAACTGATCAAACAAATCTTCAATTCGAGGTAGGGGATACTTATTCTTGATAGTCATAGCATTCAACTGCCTGTAGTCAATGCATAACCTTATAGAACCATCCTTCTTCTTGATGAATAAAACTGGTGAACCCCATGGAGATACACTAGGACGAATAAATTCTCTGTCAAGCAACTCTTGACGCTGGACCTTTAGCTCGTCCAACTCCTTAGGTGCCATACGATACAGAGCCTTTGATGTCGGCGTAGTCCTCGAAATCATCTCAATCACAAATTCAACTTGCCTTCTAGGAGGCAAACCAAGTAACTCCTCTGGAAAGACATCTGGAAAATCTTGGACCACTGGAACACCCGAGAGTTGAGGGCCACTGCTACCATCAGTGTTGATCATTGATAATAGAAAACCCTGACATCCATGCGACATAAGCTTCTGAGCTTGAAGTGCAGAGATAATAGAAATCCCATCATCTCTAGTGCCAATGAATGTCCACGAGGGTGGGTTCGGAGGCTGAAACGTGACCACCCTCGCTTGGCAATCAACTGTAGCATGATAAGCCACCAATGAATCCATGCCCAGAATAATATCAAACTCTACCATCTCAAGAACTGGCAGATCCACGGTGAGGGTATAATTGCCGAAGTCCAATGGACAAACCTTGACATACTGCGTGATATCCAATACCTCACCGGATGGTAGAGACACTGATAAACGTTGTGATCTAAGGGTAGGCAATCTACTAATTTTTCCCATAAACAGTCGTGATATAAAAGAACTAGAACTACCAGTATCAACAAGTATTCAGCAGAAAATGCATAAATTGAAATCATACCATGAAAGACCGATCCATCGGCCCGCTGTGCCTCCTCTCTGGTGACTGCATAAACTCGGCCTGTCTCTGTAGCTGAAGGTGGCAACGCTAAAATCGGTTGTGGCTAAGAAGATGAAGGTCCAGCAGTCTGTTGGGGCTGATATCCCGAAGGTCCAACTGGCTGCTGAGACTGATAACCCGAAGCTCCAGCCGATTGCTGATGCTGATAAATTGTAGGCTGGTATGCTGGACGTGTCTGCTGATACTACAATTCTGTCCCAGAATATTGAGACCCTACTGGTGAGGAGTACTCATGCCCATGCATACCATACATCTGAACTGGTGGTGGAACTGCCTGCTGACGTCCTGTCTGCTGCGGTCGGAATGACGTATGAGTTTGACGGTCACCTCGATATGGCCTCTGCGATCCTGATCGGTCACCCCGAGGAGTAAATGCTGTAGACCTATGCTGATCCTTCAAAGGACAGTCTCGACTCTCATGACCCGGAAGTTTACAATAATAACAAATAGAGTGCTCTACGGGACAGTCTGGTCTGCCGTGGTCCTCAGAACCACACTGAAAATAATGAGTCGCACCAGTGGTAAACCTCTGAGTCTGCTGAGAACCCTGCGACGATCCTACTGAAAACTGTCCAAACTTTTAGGGTCGAGACTGAGGCACAAAAGTCCCCTGCGTACCCTGACTCTTGCTACTGCGCTTCTGTCCAACTGTCTACTATTTCTGTGTCGCAGCTGAACCCTGAGTTGTCTACTTCCCTTTGCTCTTATCACCATGCAACCGATGCTGAATCATCTCGGTGTGTAAAGCCCGATCCAACGCCTCTCGATATGAAGATGGAATCCAACCAGACATACGCATTTGGATATATCAAGCTAAACCCAGCATAAACTGTGTCATCCGCTCCGCCTCCGTAGCAACCAACTGAGGACAAAACTCTGCCAGGCGATTGAATTCCGCCTCATACTCCATAACTGAGTGGTATCCCTGATGAAGAGCAAGAAACCCTGCCGTCGGGCTGTACGAAATGCGGCAGGATAATACTTGCCCTCGAAAGCCTCGCGAAAAGAAATCCAAGAAATTGGCCGCCCACCAATAAGAGTCTTCTGCATATTCCACCAAGTGACGGCCTAATTTCGAATGTGATATATAGCCAACTCCACCTTCTCTACATCTGTGAGGGTCATATAACTGAAAGTGTCCTCCAATGTCTCCAACCAGGCACGTGCAGCATAGGGATTTGGTTCCCCATGGAACAGTGTGAAGCGACCCTTCACAGACGCTGCCAGCAACGGAATCCGAGCTTGTCCAGAAGCCAACCTGCTTGGGCAGGGGGTACCCCTAATGGCTCTCTAAGAATTGCCATTGTGGTACTGATGGACCTGCCTCTGATGGTACAACTGGAACCGCTGTCGGATATACAGGAGAAGATACTCTCCGTGGTGGAGATCTCAACTCACCCGAAGGGTCCTGGTGAGCTATCCCTGACCAGTCAGCTCCACTCTAGTGGGCCTCTCACCCTCCTGATTTGTGTCTCCCTCGCCTCCTCTGGCCTCCCCCATGATCGTCGTCCACGACCACGAGCACGGGGTGGAGATAACTGAATACGACGAGGCATATCTGTTAACAAAACCAACATATATTATTTAGATATAAATTTAACCAAATTTAAAACCAACTTACTTCTTGTTTGCCGGGAGAGATCTCGTCACTGCCAAGTCCCATCACAACCATAACAGAAAATGACTCCGGAAAAATAAATTCGTAAACTACAGATAGACCTCGTAAAACAAAACAACTTCGTTAACCCTCAAGAAAAAGAATCCGTAAAAATAAACAAATCTGTAACATACAGATTGACCTCGTAAAACAACTCCATAAACCCACAAACACCTAAACATCGCAAAACTTGGCTCTGATACCAAAAATTGTCCTGACCCCAGAGGCACATGCTTTCTCGAAAATCAGGTAGCATCTCCCCTGTACGGCGGACAATATGGGGCAAATATACATACACTCTCACCCATATAGCTTAGCCACATGCGGCTAGCATCACAATAAATATAAGTAAACACAACCACATAGTTCTTATATCAACAAAAGAAATAATGGGTGACTCAGCCACCTTAGGCATAAAAGAAAGCCACAACTTAAAAAGAAACTCCACAACGAATAAACCCGGCCAATAAGACATGACTATAAATTTGTCAAGACTATACCAGAAAGTAAAATAAAATGCAGAAACAAAGAAACTACGGAGAACCAACTCTGAAAACAACTCCAAATAAAATAACCCGGTGGAACTGAGGGACTGAGGGGCTGGCAACTGGATCATCTCCTGGCTCCAAGCAAAATATCTACCAGCTACCTGAAACAAAAATGGGAGGTAGCGGTGGTGAGTCCGGGCGGACTCTGCAGGTATATAAGTAAACAATAAGCATGGCATAACAAAAAGATATAATATGTAGAGAATCCAACAGGGTACAGTCCATAAGAATATAGGAACCTAAACATGCATAACATATATATATAACAATAGGTTATAAAATCGAATAACAACTAGGCAGGTATAAAACAACGCAACAACAACAAAACCAAGATATACATGCATGTCAATCAAGTGCAACAACCATAGCTCATATAAGTGAATCAAACACAAGCAAATGGATAAAAGAAATACGTATGCATATGATGCAATGACATGTGTCACCCCTGACGTCAGTCAAGCCACCAACACATCACATCTGTGTGACCGAGTGGGCAGGACTGTGACAACTGTATGCACTCCAACGAATACCACAAAGGTGTGGTTGAGTGGACAGGATACTGGGGAGCCAACTACTCCAAAAACCCCGATACATAGGGGGAGCCACCAACAGCTCTAATATCCCTCGAAAACAACGGTGATGGTGAGCCACCAACAGCTCTAATATCCCTCGAAAACAATGGTGAGGGTGTCACTGTTTGCCTACAGCTACAACATGTGTGGCATAATAGGACTGTTGCTCGTACTCTAACAACTACCACGACAACAAGTGGTTGAGTGAATCGAGCAACTAAATGACTAACGACTGCTTAACAATATGAAAGCCCAACAGTCGTTAGTATGCAACGTGCAGATATGGTGCATGCTACGAGATGCACGAACAACCGGAGAAACAATGATGCAACAAAATCCAACAAGTAAACATGCATCGATACAACCAACCGGAAATTGAAAACCAACGATTATGGACCTACACTACTAGGTAGAATATTTCTAATGCCAAATAAACCTATTGTTTATAATGGACTTCTAAGTACTCGCGTACAAGTGGCACTTTACAGAATAGAAAACCAACGGAGGACTGTACGGATACGAATTTTGAATACTCGAAGATCAATGAAGAATAAGTATCAACGGTGATGTTAAAATAACAAAACAACAGGAATAAGGTCAAGCAACCTACTAGACATAATATAGTCATACTTTAAGGTAAAATGAACTACTTGAGTACAAAGGAGAAATACCCGCCTTAAACTGTAGAACGTGTCCAAATAAATCTCTCACGATCAACCGTGCGAGTCTAACTCAAGGACCTATATCAAAGGCATAGTGTTTAGCTAATAATATGTGATATTTAGCTAAACAAACTTTCTTATTTAATTAGGATTATCCTAATTATTATATTCATTTAATTAATCAAGTTAAATACTCGGTTTAATCAATGATGTATATATATATATATATATATTCTTAATTCTTTGCATGGACCAAATGCACAATAAAAGTGTTTGTTTATATAGTTCAACCTCTAACATGAGAAACATAGCCACATTCATCTTCATTGATCCACAGCAAAACCAAGTCAAAACTTCAACACATGATTAAACTGACTGCAAGAATCAAAAGCACCAAAACATAACCCATTTGGCTTCTCTACACCCAATCGAACAACACAGGATTTCTAGCACAAATTTAACCATAAGATTTCAACAAAATAATTCCCCCCAATACATAACCTCACGGCTAACTCCAATCTAAACGAAGCATAACAAACTGAGACTTATCTCAGATTCTTCCAATTTCTGAATCAAGCTCCCAAAACCATCATTCACAAGACCTAAACCAACAGCAAGATAAATTACAAATAAATCGACTCACCTTCAACCGCCTACTGCACACCTTGACGGAGAAGAAGAAAAATGAGCAGGGGAAGCACCCAATCCACTCTTGATCAAGGAGGAGGAAACTTTAGCGTTTTAGGGCTTGCGGCAGCAGTGGTTTTGCGAGGGAGAAGAAAACTGTGCGAGGCCAGCGACGCCTAACACCGTAACCCCCTCTCTTCTTCTCCTCTCTGTTCTTCTTCTTCTTCTTCGGGTGCACGGACGAGACGCTGAGGCGAAGAAGGTCACGTGGTTAGGGTTCGCGAGCGTGGCAGCGACGTCGGGGAGAAGGAACGGATCAAGAGAAAGGAATCAGTTGGAAAAACTGAAAGGAAAGAGGGATTTAGGGGTTTTCATATTTGTTTTGGCATTTTTGCAATTAAGCTCTCCTATTTTAGTTATTCACAACTATGTCCATATTTTGCAAAAAGGCCCTTTAAAAATTATAGTTTTCAACACACGTGGCCTATCCTACGTGAACTCCAGTCCGCAGACTCGGCTAGTGCATATCCCTTCAAGTGGTGCGCCTGAGCTAATTGGGGCGCCTGTGTTAACATGGGCGCCTAGCTTGACTTGGTCCAAAGGCTTGCGTGGTAGTTTGCTTCGATTGCTCTGTTTAACCCTTCACTGGGGCGCCTGTCTCAATACAAGCGCTTAGCCCAGCTAGGGTGCCTCACGCCATTGAGGCGCCTGAGTGTAGAAAACTCCTTCCATTCGTTCCTGCAACCTGGGTTAGTTCCAAAGACATACAAAGCATACAAATGATAAGATTAGAACATTATTTACATCCTGAGCTGTCTTGGTTCTGACTTTGGGTCTCCCAAATGGAACCCTAGGTCGAACCGACGCTTAATGTTCCCTCCTACGGGGAACGCGTCCTCACCTACTCCTCTCGTGAGAATTTACCTTTTTGCCAACCGGCTCCTCCAGTTGGATTTTTTCCCAGCTTCACTCACCAGGTCTTCATGCCCAATCAGCGATTAGGTCTTCATGCTTAGCTTCACTCATCAAGTCTTCGGTGCCCAGTCCTCAACCAGGTCGTAGTACCCAGCTTCACTCATCAGGTCTTCGTGCCCAACTTCACTCACCAGGTCTTCGTGCCCAACCTTACGTCAGGACTTAGTTGCCCAGCCCGCAGCCAGGACTTAGTGCCCAATTCATAGAACCAGGACTTAGTGCCTAGTGTACCTAGGACTTTTCCTGCACACTTAATAAGCTTGTTAGATCACAACCAAATCTTAACTTCTAAACCCTTTGCCATTATCAAAACATAGTTTTGACTTTGTTGCTTCCGGCACCAACACCACTGTCCTCAACAATCTTCAGATGCATTAAGAACCTTCTCAACTAGACAGCTTCTTGTACAACCACTGCATAAGCCACATACTCAACGTCCATTGTCGACAGCACTACACAAGCATGTTTCTTGCTGTTCCATGAGATGGCGCCACCATTCAGCAAGAAGGTATAGCTAGATGCGGATTTTTTTGGTTATCAAGGTCCCTTGTCCAATATGTATCTATATAGTCTTTCTGGCTCAGCTTTGATCCTTTTCACTACTTTGCAATGTCTTGATCCTGGGTTTAACTGGAAACGACTAACTAAGCAAATAGCATAGCTTATATCGGGATAACTACACAATATAGTATACATCAAGCTACCAATGACATTAGCATATGGTTTTTTCTTCGTATCGGCTATCTCTTCAAGAGTCTTGGGAGACATACTTTTTGTAACGCCCGCTTTTTTTTTTCTTTCATAAAGCGGCATTACGTTAACATACTTAGGGCATGTAGACATCATAAGGCAGCGGAATAACTTTAAGACTTACACATACATGCCCTACTACCATTCTTAACATAATGACATGAAAACTCGGCATATTGACTTCATACTTAAGCATCATATCATGTCATATCATGTCATACTTAACATCACATCATAGAGTTCCATAAGTCATTATTCAAGTACTCAAGCATATAAGTGACCAAAGTAAAGTTCTAGCATAAACGATAAACATATGATTTCCTGGGCCAAGTCACTACCACACACATTTGTTCTTGCCCTCCTGCTGCTTCCTCATTGTCCCCTTGAATGATCTGCGGTATAAGGAAATAAGACTATAAGCACACATGCTTAGTAAGACTCTTTCCTACTCACAAAAACCATTCATCATCTCATAAATGAGCACATAGAACATTAACATACTTGTTGCTCTACTTAGAACATAACAACTTGAATCACTTATCATATACGTGACATGGCATGAACATAAACATAAGTGAACATTCCTAGCATGGCATGGAACATGGCATAAACGTAAACATAGTAAACAATCTAAGCATGACATGCTACATGGCATAAACATAAACACAATAAACATTCCTATCATGGCATAATACATGGTATAAACAAAACATAATAAACATTCTTAACATGGCATAATACATGGTATACACAAAACATAATAAACATTCTTAACATGGCATAATACATGGTATAAACATGTCTATAAAGTATAAACCAACCCGTATGGCATAAACATAGGCATACTTTCTATCATAGCATATGAGCATCTTCTTAGCATAATCATGACATAGATCAATTACTCTCATGCATCTTTCTTAACATGAAGCGTAAGCATAAAATCTTATTAGCATAGCATGAATGAATGCATGAGTGGAATGCATATACATAAGGATGCTTAACTTTTAAAACATACTTTTAAATGTTTAAACATAATCATCATATCATTGGGGTCCCCGGCTTGTACCACATACATACATCATAAGCGCGCATCCCTAGCAAGTCCGAGGTAGCGAGCCCCGACCTACTAGGGTAAGGACAGCATAGTCAGTAGTCCCCGAAACGAGGCGTTCTTAAGGAGCCCATCCCTGTTGCACAGCTCCGGTAGTGCCAAAATCGTGGACAGCTTCGGTAGTCCAGAACCGGGGCGATCTTAAGGTGCCCATCCCTTGGACCCATACTTCGGTCCAATACAAGCCCATTCATAAACTAAAATACTTTACATGTTTCATCATTCATAAGACATTCATAGCATAACCATGTTACATAAAGCATGACTTAACACATGCTTGTCCTTTCATTGTTCATACTTATTGCATAACATCATGATGCCTGGAAGGCATGAGCATTATCTTCATTCATAAACATGGTATGCATCTTCTTTCATAAACATGGCATGCGTCTTTATTCATTTAACATGGCATGCATCATTATCCATACAACATGACATACATCATTATTCATACAACATGGCATACATCTTTCTACATAAAACATGGCATGCATACCTAAACATCATTCCTATTTCTAGTACTTGCATGATCATAACATAGAATGTAAGCATTGCATCGAACATGACATGGTTTTCATAGATATTTATCCTACTACTTAGAGCTTGCATGATCATGATACATACGGTAAACATTGCATTTCTTGCCTAAGCATGGTATCTATCTTAAGCATGCCTAGGTAGGATTTCCATAACATTCTACCTACCATTCAAATACATGGCATAAAACATAAGGCATTCATAATAAACCCTATTAAGCATGGCATCCAATCATAACATATACCTAAAACATGGTGCTTAAGGTTAGGGTATTAGGTAACATGATTTCTACCACATGCTTGGACCTATATATATATATATATATATATATATAGGTCCAAGCATGTAATATAGCAAACCCTAGATACAAGGCTTGGCCAAAACCCTAGATACAAGGCTTGGCCAAAACCTATAGGTGGAGTTCCATCAATTCCATAAACATGTAATATAGCATAAGGTAAATGAACAACCATACATCATCCATGAGACCATAGGAAGCCATTGGGGCTCATGATTAGGGTTAACCCTAACCTTTAGCCCACCTTCCTAGGGCTGGCCGAAACCTAGAAGACCATGGGGGCATGAAAAAATTCCATTAAAATCCCCAATCAATCATAAAACACCAACCATACCTTACCATAGGGCCATTGGGGCCCTTACTTGAAATGAATTCTAACTTTTACCCTATTAACCCATCTTGGCCGAAACTTATAGGGTCACTAGGCCATGTGAAAATTCACATAAACCATCCTCCATCTCCCTTATATCATGATAATACATAAATCACATACATGAAGTTTTAGACCCAACCCTACCCATGGCTTCTTGAAGTTGGCCGAAACCCTAGGGGATCCTAGGGTACCCCAAAAATTCTCAAAAATTATATTTAATCTCTAAACATAATGTGAGCACATTAGACAACATTATGAAGATTTTTAGCATCATCATGGACCCAAAAACCTAGTGGCCGAAACTCATAGGACTAGGGTCCTTGGTTTTTCTTTCTTTCAACATCAAATCTTAAAAACCAACCAATATATCATGCTAAAATCATAAGGAACTATTATACCACAGGTGAGGGAGTCTTACCTTGGTGGATCATGATTTTTAAACCTTAAAAGAGAAGGAAATTACAAATCCTTTGGACACTTGAACCTCCTTGCCCTTGTATCCTTGGAAAACCTTTAGATCTTGGTGATGAGACCTTCTTGTGGAGCTTTTCCAAGGGAAAATCTCACTTGTGGTGTTCGGCTAGAATGAGGAGGGAGGTGGAGAGAAAATGCAATTGATGGAAGGAAGAAAGAAACTCCCAAACCCCCCTCTTTATCACCCATTAAGGAGGTAAATGAAGAGTCTCTTCATGACCCTTCATCTTCTTCTAAGCCTTAACCAATATCCACTTCATTTCCTCATAGCACTCCCTTGCTAGGTGAATTGGTTAGAGCATACATGGTTGTACAAGAGGTCCAAGGTTCAATCCTTGGTGTATGCACTAATTTTTTTTCCATTTATTTTTGTTTTATTTTCCTATTATTTTCGAAAATCCCAAAAAAATTCCCCCATAATTATGTTAATATTTCTCATTAAAAACCCTTTATATTTCTATAAATTTTTACCTAAAATTCACCAATAATTATGGTAGTAGAAAGCCCATATAAAGCCCATTAGTGCCTAACTTCTCAATTAAAATAGGAAACCATGCTAAAACTCACCCATAATCATACTAATATTCCTAATTAAAATCCATTTATATTTATATTAAATTCTACCTAAAATCCACTAATAATCATGGTACTAGAAAAGCCCATATAAGGCCCATTAGTACTTAGTTTCTCAATTTACATGAGAAAAATCATGGATTCCTAGGCTAAGGTTCTGTACTAATATCTCTAGGTCCCTCGGAAAATTATCTAGACATGATCAATATTTTGAAGAAAATATTGAGGGAATTTTTTGGGTCGTTACAATCCCCCATACCTCGTGAAAGTTCATCCTCGAACTTAGAATAGCTCCGGGAACTTGCGTCTCATCTCGTCTTCGCGTTCCCAGGTAGCTTCTTCGAACCGTTGACTTTGCCATCGGACCTTTACAAAGGGTACCTTCTTGCTCTAGTTTTGTCTATTATTAAGCTATTCACGAAAGAATATAATTTAACTTATTCCTGGTTAATTGCATTCGCTACTTCAAACTAGAATCTAACTTTCACTTACTATGCACAAGTTTATCATCTATGCCCCAACTTATCACTCTGAAGCTCCTCTCAATTAGTACTGATTTCAGTGTCTCTGCTTCTCACATACTTCTTTTATCTGTATTAAACTAAACAAAAATTACAATTATTATTATATGATTCTCTCTTATTACATTCAGTATCATACTTCAAATCTACTCCTCAACAACATAATTACTGCTTTATATAAATACAACTCTTTCTCCTTTCCACTCGAATCTCCTTACCCCTTTTTCCGAGAATTATTCTTACTTTATTATTATCCATTCTAATAGTATATTTGTTTCTATGTAACATAACTTCTCATTGTACATAAACTCATGTATCGCTTATCCTATTACTTCCTATTCTAGTTATTAGAGCTACTTACTCTGATTTAACTACCTAACCTATAATGCATACAGTCTCTGTTAATTATACTAAAATTTCTCCATTAAATTCATAAACTTAGCTTATTATCTTAGCTATAATACCTATTCGTCATAGTGAGTTTGCGCTATTCATCATAGCTTATTATCTTTTATGCTGGTCTATTTTACTCACATGTATCGTTTCTGATATATACTATCTGTTACATTATATTATCATTACATACTAATTCCGCTACTCAAAATTCATCTAGTAAAATTAATGGCAAAGTCTCATCGAAGCTTTCAACTTACCTTTCACTGAAATAACACATTGACATTGCTTTTAACTTAACCTACTTCTATAATGGTTATTTATTTATCTCAAAGTTTCTACTAACAAACTGCAACTATTGTATATACTATCTTTTATTAGGACATGACACGAATTCTGATTATATTTCACTTACTAATAAATTATATTAAATATTCATTGCCTAACTCTACCCATCATAATCTAAAAGAAAATACCACTTACACTTGTAAGAAAGATGATTTGGAGTATTCATTTCATTGTTTTCGCTCAATCCAAATTACTTTACTGTCCATTCTTTACTGTTCTCGTGAACTGTTACTATCTTAATTGAACCACATATTATACTAAACTTCTAACTTTCTGTTCTATCTTTCCATAGTCTTCTTTCACGTATCAAAATACCTTTTCTCATTTATCAGCCATGCTTTCTCCACTCTAATCGCAAAAATCACATTCTTATGATCTCCGTATTTTACTTCTCTATCAAGAATTTATAAAATATTCTTATATCGATCTTCTCCAAAATCTATACCTTATTAGATCGTTTCACCTAGTAAGTTTGCTTGAAAAGAAGCTCTTACTACATTCTTGCCTATGATAACACTAACCTCTAGATCCTTGATACAGAGTTATAGCTAAGGTCCTATTCGCTGATCTCTATCACGCCTTCTTTTGCATATCTAGTTCTTACTCTCTTTCTTTCCTATATCGAGAATATTACCCTATGGCTACTACTATATATATCTGCTTGAAAATTCAAATAACTTAACACATTAATCTATTCCTAATAGATATACATCACTAAGTCTTCATTTCATAACCACTACAATCTCTTAGAATACCTATACCAAATACTCTACTCCCTTAATACCACAGTTAATATGTCTCCCTTAATAAAGCACCATCCTTTCTTTACTTCTATGCTCATCACTAAATATTAACATACACCTTTTATCAACAGTACAAACTTGCTTTGGTTGACCACTTTTCTTAATTCCAAACAACCATGACACTCATACAGATAATGTCCTCATTACTTTACACATTCCTCCTCTCACGTCTACTAGCTTTTCCTTTCTCGATTTATTCCGTTTTGCCACCACTCAATCATTTACTATATTTATTCCACCTGACTGTAGCTACTTATGTTAAATCTCTACGGATCACCCTCGCTTTCTATCACTCACATATAAAATACAAGTAAGGCTACTATAAGTGATTGCTATTCCTACCCATATATCAATCTCGAAAGTATTTGTTTTCATACAAAAAAAGTTAAAGTAAAGTATCGTTCATTGTTACATATCCTAACGTACTTTTCATCATAAAATATCGTTCATACTTGCATATTCTAAAATCATAAAGTATCCTACAAGTGCTTACTATCATAAAATATGCAAAAGGTACTTACTTGGAAGCGGCAAGAAGAGGGCTTGATGTGTGTGTAGTGAGATGGTTACCGCTCTGATACCAACCTGTAACGCCCGCTTTTTTTTTTCTTTTCATAAAGCGGTATTACGTTAACATACTTAGGGCATGTAGACATCATAAGGCAGCGGAATAACTTTAAGACTTACACATACATGCCCTACTACCATTCTTAACATAATGACATGGAAACTCGGCATATTGACTTCATAATTAAGCATCATATCATGTCATATCATGTCATACATAACATCACATCATAGAGTTCCATAAGTCATTATTCAAGTACTCAAGCATATAAGTGACCAAAGTAAAGTTCCAGCATAAACGATAAACATATGATTTCCTGGGCCAAGTCACTACCACACACATGTGTTCTTGCCCTCCTGCTGCTTCCTCATTGTCCCCTTGAATGATCTGCGGTATAAGGAAATAAGACTATAAGCACACAGGCTTAGTAAGACTCTTTCCTACTCACAAAAACCATTCATCATCTCATAAATGAGCACATGGAACATTAACATATTTGGTGCTCTACTTAGAACATAACAACTTGAATCACTTATCATATACGTGACATGGCATGAACATAAACATAAGTGAACATTCCTAGAATGGCATGGAACATGGCATAAACGTAAACATAGTAAACAATCTAAGCATGACATGCTACATGGCATAAATATAAACACAATAAACATTGCTAGCATGGCATAATACATGGTATAAACAAAACATAATAAACATTCTTAACATGGCATAATACATGGTATACACAAAACATAATAAACATTCTTAATATGGCATAATACATGGTATAAACATGTCTATAAAGTCTAAACCAACCCGTATGCCATAAACATAGGCATACTTCCTATCATAGTATATGAGCATCTTCTTAGCATAATCATGACATAGATCAATTACTCTCATGCATCTTTCTTAACATGAAGCGTAAGCATTAAATCTTATTAACATAGCATAATGCATAACAGGAATGAATGCATGAGTGGAATGCATATACATAAGGATGCTTCACTTTTAAAAACATACTTTTAAATGTTTAAACATAATCATCATATCATTGGGGTCCCCGGCTTGTACCACATACATATATCATATGCGTGCATCCCTAGCAAGTCCGAGGTAGCGAGCCCCGACCTACTAGGGTAAGGACAGCATAGTCGGTAGTCCCCGAACCGAGGCGTTCTTAAGGAGCCCATCCCTGTTGCACAGCTCCGGTAGTGCCAAAACTGTGGACAACTTCGGTAGTCCAGAACCGGGGCGTTCTTAAGGTGTCCATCCCTTAGACCCATACTTTGGTCCGGTACAAGCCCATTCATAAAGTAAAATACTTTACATGTTTCATCATTCATAAGACATTCATAGCATAACCATGTTACATAAAACATGACTTAACACATGCTTATCCTTTTATTGTTCATACTTATTGCATAACATCATGATGCCTGGAAGGCATGAGCATTATCTTCATTCATAAACATGGTATGCATCTTCTTTCATAAACATGGCATGCGTCTTTATTCATTTAACATGGCATGCATCATTATCCATACAACATGGCATACATCATTATTCATACAACATGGCATATATCTTCCTACATAAAACATGGCATGCATACCTAAACATCATTCCTATTTCTAGTACTTGCTGTTGGATCGAGAGTTGCGAGAGAGGGGGGGGGGTGAATGTCGCAATTCGTTCGGATTTAAATAGAGTTAGTGCGCAGCGGAAATAAGACACAACAACAATGCTAACATGGTCGTTTTACTTGGTTCGGAGCCTGTGTCGACTCCTACTCCAAGGCCCACGGTCGTTGACCGTTTTCTGCGGGCAATTCTATACGTTCGAGAAAGTTTACAATCACAAGTATTACAGAATTAGCTTCGTAAACTTAAATGAATATTTCGTTACCGACGTCCGATGTAGATCGGAGTATTGATGCAGCAGGACGTCGTCAGAGCTCGAGTTGGAAGATTTCTGGAGCGTCTCGTGGAAGCAGAAGAGCGTATGAAAGTCGCAGTTCTTGATTCTTCAAGAAGGAGGTCGAGGGCCCTTTATATAGGGCCTGGGGGCGCCCTGGTCGACGGGGGCGCCCCCCACGTGGCTTCCGATCCGGTGATCGCTTCCGTCAGGGCTGATCTCTTCATCTTCGGGATCAGCTTTGACCGGGGCGCCCCGAGCGCGCGGGGCGCCCGGGTTGACCGGTCAAAGCCTCATCCTTTGGCTTCGCGAGGGCAGCTGATAGTCGGCGTGGCACTGGGGGCGCCCGCGACACGCGGGGCGCCCGATGCGCGCGGGGCGCCCGAAACATCCGGGGCGCCCCCAAATGTGCTGCTGTCGGGGCGTTTACTTGCTCTGCTGACTTTGGGTTGATTCTGGGGCGCCCGAAACATCCGGGGCGCCCTGCTCAGCTACTGCCTCACTCCTTTGAGGCTCTCTGAGCTGCAGAAACACAGTCCTTCGGTCCTGCATCCAGGGTTAGTCCAAAACAGCAATTAATAAGTTAATTTTACACAGCCTTGGCTGTCTTGGTTCTGACTTTGGGTCTCCAAAATGGAGCCCTAGGTCGAACCGACGCCTAATGTTCCCTCAAGGGGAACGCGTCCTCACCTACTCCTCTCGGGAGAATTTACCTGGTGCCAACCGGCTCCTCCAGTTGGACTTTTGCCCGGCAGCCCTTCGCCAGGTCTTGAGTTTCGCCCAGCAACCCTTCGCCAGGACTTGGTTTTTGCCCAGCAGCCCTTCGCCAGGTCTTGAGTTTCACCCAGCAGCCCTTCACCAGGACTTGGTTTTTGCCCAGCAGCCCTTCGCCAGGTCTTGAGTTCCAGACAGCCCATCGTCAGGTGCCTAGCATCCCTTCGCTAGGACTTGGTTTTCGCCCAGCAACCCTTCGCCAGGACTTGGTTTCGTGATAGCCCATCGTCAGGTGCCTAGCAGCCCTTCGCTAGGACTTTGTTTCCTGCACTCTCAAGCAGCATTGTTAGACAACAAATAACCCTTAGCTTTGAATCCTTTGCCAATATCAAAACAAGGTTCGATCTGGTGCTTCCTGCACCAACAATCTCCCCCTTTTTGATTATGGCAACACAATTCAAAGTTAAGGGAAAAGATAGCAGTTTAAGCATAAAGGTTAAGACTAATAAAACATATCAATTCGTAACAGTCTAAACCCAAATGTAATTTGAACAGTGAAAAGAGAGAGAGAAAAAAAATTCTCATGCTCATTCTCCCCCTGTATAATTAACTTAACTCTTAACTTTGACCTTTCCTCCCCCTTTGACATATATCAAAAACAAGCATGGGTGAACAAGGTATCTAACAGGGATTTATGATTTTTCTAAGTGCTTTATGTTTTTGACAAAGTATTTTTCAAGAATCGAGTAAAAGCATTTTCAAAACTTTTTACACTTAGATAATTTACCGTTATGAAAAAATTTCAGGCTTAAAAAAATTTACAACTTTTTATAAGGCAAAAAAAAATTTACTTAGGCAAAATTTCCAAGTTTCCAAAAAAAATTTTAACTTTTAGAAAAGGAAACTTTACTTAGAAAATTTTTCAAGAAATTTTTCACGCTTAGAAAATTTTCAAGAAAAGGATTTTTCAGGCTTAACAAGTTTTTAAACTTTGGAGCAAGTACTTTTTAGAAGAATTTGAAAATTAAGTGTCAAGTACTTGATTGAGATAATTAAGTAAAAAAATACCCGTTAAATACTTAAGTACATAAAAGATTTTGAAAAGAAATTGTGTTTTGAAATATGTTTTGAAAGAAGTTTTGAGAATAAATTTTGTATCAGAGCTTATGAGTTTTGAAAACATAAAAATACTTGGTATAACTCTTAAAAGCATAGCAAAAGCTTAAATTTCCAGATTAAGTCCATTTTGAAGAGTATTAAAAAAAATATTTTGTATTTGAAAAAAAATTTTGAAAAAAAGTTTTGAAAAGATTTTTCAAGTACTTTTGAGATAAATTATGATTTGAAATACATACGTACTTTTAGAAAAGTATTAGATTTTTTTTTTTTGAAAACAAAATATTTCACTTGACTAGGTTTCTTTTCCAGTCTGACACAATCCTTGGAAACCTTGTTAACTACAAGGACATTTCCCTAAGTGTCCTGGAAATTTTCAAACTCAAGTAAATTTTAAAAAATGATAGTACTTAAAAATATATTCTAAAAAAGTGTGTGAACTTTTGAAGGTTCAATGTTTTACTTAACTTGGTTCATTTTCCAGTCTGACACCATCCTAGGAAACCTTGTTGACTACAAGGACATTTCCTAAGTGTCCTGGAAATTTTCCAACCTAAGTAAATCTTATTTCGAAAACAATTTCATAAGTCAAACAAATTCTAACAAATAGTATTTTGAAAGACTTAGATTTTTGCAAGAGTTTGAAATAAAGCATGTTATTAAATAATTTCTTTAATTTTGACCTCCCCCTAAACTTGACTTAGTCCTGGGAAGCTTGTTGACCACAAGTACTCTTCCTTTGAGTCTTAAGGTTTGAGTCAGATTAGAAAGAACTGTTTAACAAAGACATAAGTAAAAAGAAACTTTTTCTGAAGTTTTTCTTTTGACTTAGACTCCCCCTTAATTTGACACATCCTAGGAGTCCTTGAAGATCATGAAGTGGACCTTTCCTCTGTGTCTTTAGGGTTTGTCAAGATCAAAAGAAGCACTTTTGAACAATCTTCTGAGTATGATAACTTTCAAGGAGATAAATTTTTGAAAACTCAATTTGGAATAATAACACAGTTTAAAAAAATTTGAAATGATAATAATTTTTCCAAAGCGATAGTAATATATTAAGGTTTTTGAATCAACTTTTGAAAACCTTATTTTGAGATAATAATAAGTTTTAGAACATGAGGTTTTTGAAAAATCTGAATTTTTGAAAAAGATTAAGAGGAACTCCCCCTGTATCCGACACAGACTGACTTTATCTAAATTCCTTAAGGGATTTCAGTGTTGAGCAGGTTTGACTATGTTGACTAGGGTTGACTGTTTTGACCAAGTTTGACTCAGTTGATAATGTTTGACAATTAATAACTAAAACAAAACAAGCCCTAGATTATATTTAAAATGAGTCTATCGAGATATTTAACATGAAATTTCATATTAAAAAAAATGTTAGGAATGAAAAGTAGGGTACAAAAAAAAGGTAAGCTTAAATAACTCTTGCAAACTGAATCATACTTTTAGCTCCTAGATGTCTCACCCAGTTCTATGTGATCAAGCATGTTAACCTTATGGGTTTTGTGAGACAGGTTTGAAGGTAAAAATGATTTTGAAGAAGAGAATGATTAATTAAAAAAAATTAATTTTGAAAAAGAAGTGATTAAATTTGAAAAATATTTAATTTTGAAAAAGAAGTGATTAAATTTGAAAAATGTTTGAATTTGATAAAGAAGTGATTAAATTTGAAAAATGTTTGAATTTGAAAAAGAAGTGATTAATTTTGAAGAAGAGTTTTGTAAACAAGTTTGAATCTATAATTATTTGAAATTTGTGTTAGATTCGAATTTCACAAAAGATAATTTGAATTTGAATTTCAAAAATTGGCTTCCAGGTCTTGGCGAGGCACTAGGCCTTCTTTGGCCTTAGCCTTATGGGATCATCCACCCTTTCCTTGACAAAGCCTTTTAATGAAATTTCATTTTCAAATTAAATTAGGTCATTTTCTGGTCTAACTAGCTTGGGTCTTGGATCGGTAGCTTCGGCTGGTTTCACCAGTCTAAAGAGACCAAGTAGACTTGATCTTATTAGAGGTGGTTTCCCCAACGTACTATCATCTCACCTCCTCCCAATACTATGTTTTCAAATTTCAAGTAATTGGTTAAGTCCTTAAGCTATCTAGTCCTATGAATAGCCAAAACAAAACTTCAGATAATGTCATAGTGAGGAGAAATTTCTGGATTTTCTAAGTTTGCAAAATTATTAATCAGTTTTTCTTGTATATCAATTTTAATTTTCAAAGTCTCATTTTCTTGTCTTAACATTTTGAATTTTGACTTTGCTAATATACATGATTTCATTAAGTTATCTAAGCATGCATCCATATCTAAATTTGACCAAGGGAGATTAATTAAACTATCAGTATTCAAGTTAATGAGTGGATTTGGATGTAAATTACAATTACCCATTTTGGTTGGTCGCCCTGGATCTTTGTAACGTTTATATGTGCATTCTTCTTTGTAATGCCCAACCTCCTGACACTTGAAGCATTGGATGCGACTCTTGTTCTTTCGTGCTTTTGGAGCTCGTTCCTTTGTCGCCTTCAGTGGTGTCGTTTGAATCTTTCGAGTAGGACACTTAGTTTGGTAGTGCCCTCTCTTCCTGCATATGTAACAAATTATATGATTTTTAAAATTCAAATTTGTAATTTTACATTTTGATTCCTTATTAGGAATCTCCCCCTTAATTGTTGCTGTCTCGGATCTAAATTCATCTTCTGATTCCGTGTCTGAGTCGGACTTGGGTACCGGTTGAAGCTCCTTCTTTGGTGGTTCTCTTGGAGTTTTCCCTGCAAAAGTTATATCTTCCTCGACCATTGCAGTATCATCTTGATTATTTAATTCTAATTCAGAAAAGAATTTGAAATTGGTTACCATCTCAGTCAGTTCGTTGTCTGATTCTGCTGGTTCGATTTCGACTCTGGGTTCAGGTTCAGACTCTGACTCGGCTATCTGTGCTTGGACCGAGAGTGCGAGATAACTTACCTGATCTTCTTCTTCATCTGAGATTTCTTGATGAAGATTGATCAATTTCTCCCATATTTCTCTAGCACATCTGAATAGACCTACTAGTTTGAGTTGCTCGTTGGTTAGACCACATTGCAAGATTACTGTTGCCTTAGCATCAGTCTCGATCTTCCTCAGAGTTGGTTCGTCCAATTTCTCCCAAGCGATCGACATTCCATCTTCTACGGGAAAAGAAAATCCCGTTTGGATGATTAGCCATAGGTCCATGTGGGCTTTTAGAAGCGACTCCATTTGACTTCTCCAAGAGTTGAAGTTCTTGCCGGAGAAGAGTGGTGGACGGGTACTATTCCATTCTTGATTGGCCATTAGTTTAAATCTTGCACACAATAAAAAAAAAAGAGATGTACCAAGACTTGGTCTTGGATTAGTAGTGCGGGAGCAACAAAAAATATTGCACGAATTTCGAGGAAAAATATTTAAAATAATAATAAAATTTTTAGAAAATGTTGATTTTAACAATTTTGATTAATGAAGAAAAAGTAAGGAAAAAAAATTTCTCGAATTAAGATAGCACGAATTTCGAGGAAAAATATTAAAATAATAATAAAAAATTTTACGACAAGTTTTCACAAATTGATTATTTTATCAATTCTGACTTATGGTGAGAAAATGAGAATTCAGAATTGAAAAAGGCGTAAGGATATTTTAAATACACTCACAGATATTATTTATTTGAAAAATAAAGCGAAAAAAAATCCGAAAAAAAATTTCAAAGTGGTGGTTGCACCAACTTTGAATAACCCTGCTCTGATACCACTTGTTGGATCGAGAGTTGCGAGAGAGGGGGGGTGAATGTCGCAATTCGTTCGGATTTAAAAAGAGTTAGTGCGCAGCGGAAATAAGACACAACAACAATGCTAACACGGTCGTTTTACTTGGTTCGGAGCCTGTGTCGACTCCTACTCCAAGGCCCACGGTCGTTGACCGTTTTCTGCGGGCAATTTTATACGTTCGAGAAAGTTTACAATCACAAGTATTACAGAATTAGCTTCGTAAACTTAAATGAATATTTCGTTACCGACGTCCGGTGTAGATCGAAGTATTGATGCAGCAGGACGTCGTCAGAGCTCGAGTTGGAAGATTTCTGGAGCGTCTCGTGGAAGCAGAAGAGCGTATGAAAGTCGCAGTTCTTGATTCTTCAAGAAGGAGGTCGAGGGCCCTTTATATAGGGCCTGGGGGCGCCCTGGTCGACGGGGGCGCCCCCCACGTGGCTTCCGATCCGGTGATCGCTTCCGTCAAGGCTGATCTCTTCATCTTCGGGATCAGCTTTGACCGGGGCGCCCCGAGCGCGCGGGGCGCCCGAGTTGACCGGTCAAAGCCTCATCCTTTGGCTTCGCGAGGGCAGCTGATAGTCGGCGTGGCACTGGGGGCGCCCGCGACACGCGGGGCGCCCGATGCGCGCGGGGCGCCCGAAACATCCGGGGCGCCCCCAAATGTGCTGCTGTCGGGGCGTTTACTTGCTCTGCTGACTTTGGGTTGACTCTGGGGCGCCCGAAACATCCGGGGCGCCCTGCTCAGCTACTGCCTCACTCCTTTGAGGCTCTCTGAGCTGCAGAAACACAGTCCTTTGGTCCTGCATCCAGGGTTAGTCCAAAATAGCAATTAATAAGTTAATTTTACACAGCCTTGGCTGTCTTGGTTCTGACTTTGGGTCTCCAAAATGGAGCCCTAGGTCGAACCGACGCCTAATGTTCCCTCAAGGGGAACGCGTCCTCACCTACTCCTCTCGGGAGAATTTACCTGGTGCCAACCGGCTCCTCCAGTTGGACTTTTGCCCGGCAGCCCTTCGCCAGGTCATGAGTTTCGCCCAGCAGCCCTTCGCCAGGACTTGGTTTTTGCCCAGCAGCCCTTCGCCAGGTCTTGAGTTTCGCCCAGCAGCCCTTCCCCAGGACTTGGTTTTTGCCCAGCAGCCCTTCGCCAGGTCTTGAGTTCCTGACAGCCCATCGTCAGGTGCCTAGCATCCCTTCGCTAGGACTTGGTTTTCGCCCAGCAACCCTTCGCCAGGACTTGGTTTCGTGACAGCCCATCGTCAGGTGCCTAGCAGCCCTTCGCTAGGACTTTGTTTCCTGCACTCTCAAGCAGCATTGTTAGACAACAAATAACCCTTAACTTTGAATCCTTTGCCAATATCAAAACAAGGTTCGATCTGGTGCTTCCTGCACCAACACTTGCATGATCATAACATAGAAGGTAAGCATTGCATCGAACATGACATGGTTTTCATAGATATTTATCCTACTACTTAGAGCTTGCATGATCATGATACATACGGTAAACATTGCATTTCTTGCCTAAGCATGGTATCTATCTTAAGCATGCCCAGGTAGGATTTCCATAATATTCTACCTACCATTCAAATACATGGCATAAAACATAAGGCATTCATAATAAACCCTATTAAGCATGGCATCCAATCATAACATATACCTAAAACATGGTGCTTAAGGTTAGGGTATTAGGTAACATGATTTCGACCACATGCTTGGACATATATATATATATATATATACTTCATGATAAGCATAAACCATTATTCCTTGAACCCTAACTCCATCCCAAACCCTAGATACAAGGCTTGGTCGAAACCTATAGGTGGAGTTCCATCAATTCCATAATCATGTATTATAGCATAAGGTAAAGGAACAACCATACATCATCCATGAGACCATAGGAAGCCATTGGGGCTCATGATTAGGGTTAACCCTAACCTTTAGCCCACCTTCCTAGGGCTGGCCGAAACCTAGAAGACCATGGGGGCATGGAAAAATTCCATTAAAATCCCCAGTCAATCATAAAACACCAACCATACCTTACCATAGGGCCATTGGGGCCCTTACTTGAAATGAATTCTAACTTTTACCCTATTAACCCATCTTGGCCAAAAATTATAGGGTCTCTAGGCCATGTGAAAATTCACATAAACCATCCTCCATCTCCCTTATATCATGATAATACATAAAACAGATACATGAAGTTTTAGACCCAACCCTACCCATGGGTTCTTGAAGTTGGCCGAAATCCTAGGGGATCCTAGGGTACCCCAAAAATTCTCAAAAATTATATTTAATCTCTAAACATCATGAGAGCACATTAGACAACATTATGATGATTTTTAGCATCATCATGGACCCAAAAACCTAGTGGCCGAAACTCATTGGACTAGGGTCCTTGGTTTTTCTTTCTTTCAACATCAAATCTTAAAAACCAACCAATCTAAAATCTTAAGGAACTATTATGCCACAGGTGAGGGAGTCTTACCTTGGTGGATCTTGATTTTTAAACCTTAAAAGAGAAGGAAATTGCAAATCCATTGGACACTTGAACCCCCTTCCCTTGTATCCTTGGAAAACCTTTAGATCTTGGTGATGAGACCTCCTTGTGGAGCTTTTCCAAGGGAAAATCTCCCTTGTGGTGTTCGGCTAGAATGAGGAGGGAGGAGGAGAGAAAATGCAATTGATGGAAGGAAGAAAGAAACTTCCAAACCCCTCTCTTTATCACCCATTACGGAGGTAAATGAAGAGTCTCTTCATGACCCTTCATCTTCTTCTAAGCCTTAACCAATCCACTTCATTTCATCATAGCACTCCCTTGCTAGGTGAATTGGTTAGAGCATACATGGTTGTACAGGAGGTCCAAGGTTCAATCCTTAGTGTATGCACTAATTTTTTTCCATTTATTTTTGTTTTATTTTCCTATTATTTTCGAAAATCCCAAAAAAATTCCCCCATAATTATGTTAATATTTCCCATTAAAATCCCTTTATATTTCTATAAATTTTTACATAAAATTCACCAATAATCATGGTACTAGAAAGCACATATAAGGCCCCTTAGTACTTAGTTTTCTCAATTTAAATGAGAAAATAGGGATTTCTAGGCCACATTTTGTATTAATATTTCTAGGTCCCTCAGAAAATTATCTAGACATGCTCAATATTTTAAAAAAATATTAAGAGAATTTTCCAGGTCGTTACAGTGTTGTGGGCAACTTGAACATAATTTATTGAATCTCTCCCAATAATCATAGAGCGTCTCACCCACCACTTGCTGAATGCCACAGATGATTTTTCTAATTATTGTTGTTCTGGAGGCTGGGAAATATTTTTCCAAAAATGCCTTCTTCATAGAGATCCAACTAGACACGTGCCCAATGGGTAGATAGTAAAACCAATCTTTTGCTGCTCCTGTCAATGTAAAGGGAAAAGCTCTCAGCTTGATATCTTCTTCAGAAATGCCCTGAGGCTTCATAGTAGAGCATACAACATGAAACTCATGCAGGTGTCTATTTGGATCTTCTCCAGATAATCCTTCAAACTTGGGTAGCAGATTGATGAGTTCAGATCTAAGCTCAAAATTTCTAGCCAGCTCCGGATAAGCAATGCTGGAATACTGAAATGAAGCATCTGGTGCTGCGAGTTCCTTCATAGTCTTCTGGTGGTCTGCCATGATACTGCCTGAATGAGTGGGAATAATCTGAATAGGAGGAATATCTGAAGTCTCTGAAAGTATGCCCTAGTTCCTCCTTGCTCTGAAAGTCCTTTCAATCTCAGGGTCAAATTCTTCAAGATCACCACCTGTAGACCTGGTCATAAAACCAAAATAAATCACAGTAAAAGTAGTTAAAAAGATGAAACAAATAAAATCTAATCACCAGATATAGCATTAAGTACAAAAATAAATCAAGAAAGATGTGACATAAATGCACAAGCAAAAATCAAACAAATCAACTAGTTGCTTCCCCGGCAACGGCGCCAAAAATTTGATACACTCAAACTAGGTGTCACGAAAGTGGGTCTCAAATTTAGATATTTATAAATGTTGAAAACCCTTTTTGCAATCAAACTATGAAAACGTAGTAAAGAGGCCACATGTCATATTTTTCCTAGGGACTAGTTGAGGTTTGTTTGATTCGAGCTCGTGTTTATGTGTCGTTGATAATTTTGGGTTTCAAATAAATATTTGGGTTTTAGGGTTGCAATTCTAAAATGAAAACGCAATGTAAGGCAAAAGAACTTAACTACACAACATAACTAGGAAATTTATTAACCTAACAAATAAACAACTCAATCAAGGCACTTAAACAATTTTGGAAAACCAATCTGATCTCAAATGCGAAACAAAGGCTAAGCAAAGGAATGAAGGCAGTGATGGCAATTTTCGGAAACAAACAATTTAATACAATTGCTAACTATGAAATTCAGAAATTAAACTACAAACAACTCAACACAAACTAGATGCAGTTTTGACGGAAACAAGCAAATGCAAGGGACTGTTCAGAAATGGCCAAATGCAATGCTAGATGATTTCAAGCTACCAAAACACACTACAAGTTGTAATTAACTTGGTACCAATCAAAGCCAAAGTTTCGGTTGATACCAAGTGCAAAGGTTCATCAATCTGGCACGCAAACAAGGTAAGCTGATGGATTGGAAACGATGCTAAAAGCAACACTATAAACTGAAGTTAAGCAAATAGAGTTGAAACAAACAAATTAATTTCACAATTCAGAAGCAATTAATGCAGAAACAAAGGCATGCGGAGTAAGAATTCTGAGCCCCAATCTGATACGCAATTATGAATCAATTTTAGAAATGCAGTGCAGAGAAAAAAACTGGATTTGAGCTCAGAATGCAGCGACAAAGTGAATTCAAAGACAAACAAACAGCTAGGAGCAGGTATGATTCGGAAAAGCTAGGTTTATAGATGCTATATTTAGAACTGATTTCTGAACTGGCAGCCACAAAGTTGATACACAGGAAACAGAAGTGAAACACAGCTACAAGCATTGATATGCAACAATAAAAATGGCACGCAAGCACTAAAGTGAAAACCAATTGAAATTAAATCTAATTCTTCACCAAACAAACTCCTAAACTACTTTACGGGAAGAATTGAAGCTTAATTGAGCAAAAACACTCAGAAAACGAAATTGAGCATCCTGGTACAAAGACAGAAATGAAACCAAGTGCAGAAATAAAATTTACAGCTAAAACAACTGAAATTAGCTAAAGAACTAAGCCTCAATCCTCCCTTAGCTCAAAATCTCCTTGTTCGTCACGCAAAGGCTGGCCTCGAACCCCTAAGCTCAGCAAATCAGTGGAAAACAGCTTAGCTTGATGAACTCTGCTCAAACTACATCAGCTGGGAGAATTCCAATCCGAATTCTTCGATCTCAGCTTAATGAGTTGCGATGATGATTTGGAGAAGATCTGAGCTCACCTGAGGACCCCTACAAGTGTCTCAGATGCTCGCAAATGGATCGTGGATGAAAACCGAGTGATCGGACTACAAAGCTGTCGAAACCCTAAACACCTCTGTCCGGATGAAAATTGAGCTGAATTTTTCACCGAAGCTATCTCCAATGATCTAGATGATGATCCAAGGTCGAGATTGAGGTGGTCACGCCTTCAAAACTAAAGAACTTGCAAGAAAACGAAGAAGAACGAAGACGATGAACAGTTGCGGCGAAGACGCGATGAGGAGAAAGCTAGGGAGAATTTTCCTTAAGTAATTAGGAATGAACGACCTAGATTGATTTGACGAAATCCAACGGTTGATCTTCATCCGATCTGAACCAAATTTTGATGATATTGATCAAGGGTCAGGATCTACCTCGTGGTAGCTCGGATCCTCTAGATGTGCAACGGATAGCCCAGATCGACCTAATCTTTGAATGGACAATCCAGAGCCCTCCGAGCTTGATCCAACGGTTGAATGAGCTCTGATTGGGATAAAACCTTCAGATCTTGATCCAGATGCTTGATCAACTCTAACCCTAGCTCGGATTGCTTCAGATGGTCCCGGATGGCTCAGATCTAGCCGCTTTTGAATCGGACGGCCCAGATTAATCCGAAGCTTGATAACTCGATCTGGATCCACTTCCGACTCAAGTTTGACCCAGTATGCCCTAGGTCTATGAACCTTTTCAAGCCTACAAAAATAGATCAAAAATTTAGTGGCAAAATAATTCAAATATATCAAGATTTGCAATTAAGTCCAAAATAAAAGTAAGTTCTAAAACCTAGGGTAATTTCACAATTAAGCAAATAAAACATGGGTCAAACATGGATTTTAGCAACTAAAATAATCAATAAAATGGTACATATCACCCGCTTCAATTATTCTTTAGTCAGGCCGGATTGTAGGATTACTGTTGCCTTGACATCGGTATCGATTTTTCTCAGTGTTGATTTATCTAGTTTGTCCCAAGCAATTGATGTTCTGATAGAGTCAAAGGAAGTGAACAAGTTGCACAACAAGCTAATGATATTGATCATGCTCAACCCACTCTAGAAGATGTTGATGAGTCATTATGCATCAAAGGCGGCCCAATTATAAGGGCTAAGGCTAAAAGATGAAGGAAGCACTTAATGTGCTAACTGAAGATGTGAAAGTCAAAGCTACTATTGATTAAGGTTTGACGAAGAGCAAGTCATACGACTTAGTCAACCTAATTCAAGCCTTAGATGACCTTAACTAGTCACTTAAGTCTCTTGTCTATGCAAGAGGGATATGTTGGATTTGTAGGTTCAATTTATGCCCAATTTCTAGCTTTATTTGGGTTGTAATGGTGCCAAGAGCTTAAAATGACTATGTAGTCTACATAGGCCTCTACTAAATGGGCTTCCTTTTGGCCATTTAGGGTGTTTAGGTCACCCTATAGCTATAAATTAAGGGGGTGGTGGCCACAACAACTTTTGGCATATTTTCAATCTAAAACATAGTGAGGCTCTCATATGTTGGTTCTTTATTAAACTAGAACTTATCAAGGAATCCCCTTATGGCGTTCAAGACTTATCAACCACCATCCCAAGGTTGTGGCGTCTATCTTCTTCTTCTTCTATACCAAGGTTCGTGCTTTCCTAATCATTGGGTCGAGGATATTTCTTTCATCCTCCATCTTTCTGTTGAGGCAATCTATGGTCCGGAGTGACCATGAGTTTTAATGTTTGGGCAAAGGGTTTAAGTTAGGGTTGCCCTTATGTATTTGATATGTGTATGTGAGTGTGCAGGTTACACATATTGACTTGGCTGGATGGCTTCGGTACGGTGAAGGGTGGCAAGGAGAGAAGGTGGAGGCTTGTGTGCACCCGAGGGACCTTGGTATAGCAGGGACAATGAGCTGAGGGGCGCGGACTTCAAGGCATGCGTGAAGGATGACATGGAGTCAAGCTAGAGAATGGAGAATTGTGTGCATCCGAGGGACGGGAGCCAAAGATGAAGAGGGCGCGAAGGCAATAGTCGAGGTTGCTGGTGAGGAGTCAGCTGAGTAGTGAGGGTACGAGTGCTGATTAATTGTACTCTAAAATCCTAGAGTTCGAGTGCTGAGAGAGGTGTACTCAGGTAGGGAAACGTTAGGTGTGTGAGTGGACCAGTCGACTGCCCTAGGAGTAGTCGATTGATAAAACTCACAGAAAGATTTCGACTGGGGACCAGTCGACTACCTGGGAGCAGTCGAGTGGTAATGTCAAAAACTAGGCATTACAGCAAGCCGTTGGACTGCTATTTACCTAGCACCAGTCGACTGCCCTGGGAGCAGTCGACTGGTGGCGAGGGTTTCAGCCTTAGTTCTATTTAAAAGGATTTCGTGTTGGCTGAAAGGTTTGACGAATTTGGCTTTGGTAAAGAGCCAAATAGTAGTCTTGGTCCTCAGATATTGTCGAGGTGTTGTGGCAAGGTTTTTCCACCCACAAGGAGTGACAAAGGCTAGCCGGAGGTTATCCGGGGAGTGATCCACCGAAAGATTCTTGGATTAGTCAACCTTAGGGGTGGATACAAGGTAAATCTCTCTTATTAGCATTGCTTTCTTATTATTTATTATTTTGTTTGTATTTCCGCTTGCACAACCAACAACGTAGGAAGAAGAAAGCCGAAAAGTGCTATTCACCCCCTCTCTAGCAACCGTCAATGATCTAACAAGTGGTATCAGAGCTAGGACCGCTCTTGATTGGGATAACTACCAAGGGAGCAAAGAAATCTAGAGAAAAAATGATGGAAGACAAATTTGGGGATGACATCTACACTCCACCATCCTACGATCATGAAGACTTTGAGTATTGGAAGACAAGGATGGAGACATGATTCAGAATGGAGTGGAACCTTAGGATTGCTCTTGAAGAACCATTCGAAATTCCAATGGATAAGCACGAGAAGAAGCTTAGGCCTAGATATTGGAATCAAGAGCAACAAGATCAATCAAAGGCGAATGAAAAGGTAATTGGTATATTACTTAACATTTTGCCTATTAATGTGTTAATTTGTGTAGGGGAGGGGAGTATCACAATGCACATGAACTATGGAAAAAGATAGAAAAATTTCATAAGAACCCTACACAAGTTCAAGAGCTCAAGGAAACAAGATAAATAGTTCAAGAAGAGCAACAAGAAAAAGAATTATCAATATCATCAAGGGAAGTGAGCTCAATAGCACAAGAAGAGGAAGAAGAGAGTGAGAGATCATCCACTTTCTCAAGAGAAGAAGAAGAGGTCACCACCTCAAGAATTGAGGGGGAGGAGTGTAACACCCCAAAATTTCCCATATGAAATATTATTATTAAATATTATGAATTCATGAATATGAAATATCATGGAATTCATGAAATATTATCATGAAATATTATGAAACATTATGCATTTATGATGATATGCTTATCATAAAATATTATCATGAAATATTATGAAACATTATGAATTCATGAATATGAAATATTATAAAATTAATGAAATATTATCATGAAATATTATGAAACATTATGAATTCATGAATATGAGATATTATGGAATTCATGAAATATTATCATGAAATATTATGAATTCATGAAATATTATTATTAAATATTATGAATTCATGAATATGAGATGTTATGGAATTCATGAAATATTATTATGAAATATTATGAATTCATGAAATATTATTATTAAATATTATAAATTCATGAATATGAAATATTATGGAATTCATAAAATATTATCATGAAATATTATGGAATATTATGAATTCATGGAATATTATTAATATTATGAAATTTCATGATGGGCTTGGCATAATGGGCTTTGATATGGATTAGTGCAAAATGTGATAAAAAGGATGAAGCAAGGATTGAACCTTGAACCTCCTAGTTGCACTAGCAATGTCTTAACCATTGTACCAAGCCATATTTCATGTAGAGGGAATAAGAAACATGCTTGTTAAAAACTAGGGAAGTGAAGAGACATGTCTCTTCATGAGAAAAGTATAAATAAGGGAAAGAGAAGTTGGAATAACTTCCTCTTCTTCTTCCCCTTCACCCTCACCACCGAAATTCCCTTCTCCCTTTTCATTTTCGAAACACCACCCTAGGGTTCCAACCCTAGGGAATTGGAAGGAGGAAGAAGTCTACAAGGGTCTTACCCTCTACTAGGGTCAAGGGTTCTATAGAAGTGCTAGGAAGGAGAACACTCACCTTCCTTCAACCAAGGGCACCTTAAGATTTTAGAGAAGGAGAAATTCAAGCGAAAGGATGTAAGTAATCCCCTCACCTGCATTACAATAGTTCGAGTGCCTAAAATGGTTTAAACATAGGATGAAGCTCTTGATGTTTCGGCCAAGAAGGTTTTTAGGGCTTGCGAGAGTTTAAACTACTCCGATACTTGCATATGTTTTTCCTCATGATGTGTGACTAAATAGATGATGATAATATGATGTTTTCCTTGTCCTTAAGCCCCCAAAAACCCGGAGTAGGCTTGCTGGAAATTTCGGTCAAGGACCTCTTTTAGGGCTTAGATAGGTTTAAACTCCTAGTATATGCTTGATAATGACCCTTCCTATGATATGTAAGATGATATATGATGTAAATATGGTTTATTCATGGTTTTAACATGATTAGAAACTAAGGTATGTATGCTGGAATTTTCTGTAAAGAATGATAAGTAGGACTTAAAAAGGGGTAACAACCCCAACATGCCTTCTAATGTCTCCCCTATGATGCCTACCTTAATGTATGATGTTAGGGTAATGTTTTTCATGGTTTATCATGCTCTAAACTTAGAGTTTATATGCTGGAATTTTCTAATTAAATAAGAATTTGGGCTAAGGGGGAAACTACAACTCAATTAGGCACGCCTAGGATGCCCATAATATGCTGTGAGTAGTTTAGGTGATAACATGTCTTCTCCCATGCTTGTTCATGCTCTAAGAATCATGATGTACATGACTATGTTTAAGCTCTTTAAGCACCCTTATGTTAAGCATGGTTTATGTATGATGAAATGCCTAAGAGATGCTTCCCTGTAAGTCGGGACTAAGAGCACTCTTCATGATAAGATAAGAGGCATGCCATGCTCATGATATGACAATGATGTGATAGGTTATGATGATATGCTTATGATATGATAAGAATGTGCTATGCAACCCCTAGGTCGACGGACTATGAACGGACCTAGTAAGAAACAAGAATATGCTATGCTTATGATATGATAAAATCCATGTATGCTATTTTACTTTGTATGGCTTGTACCGGATCCTAGCAAGGTCCACGGGTGGGCTCCGGATGCAGCCCCTAGGTCGACGGACTATGAACGGACCTAGTAAGGGGATGGGCTCCCGAGAAGCCCCTAGGTCGACGGACTATGAACGGACCTAGTAAGGGGATGCCCCTAGGACGACGGACTATGAACAGACCTAGTTTCCCTAGTAGGTTAGAGACTAGCTACCTCGGCCTATTAGGGATGCGCGCATTATGTATGTATGTAAGAGGTACAAGCCGGGATCCCCCAATGATGATGGATGTATGTTTAAGTACCTATATGTATGATTTTAAGAAAAGCATATGCATGAACTCATCCTATGCATGTTTTCAAAAGAGCATCTTGCATTCACATTTCTTGTCATGACTATATGACTATTATGCTATAAAGGTGAATTATGTTAAGTTCAAGTATGCTTCTTATGATAAGTACATATGTTCCCTTATGCTATGTTAAGTTAAGTGTTTTTAATGCTATGCACTGTTATGACATGATGTTTTCTCTACTTGATGGAACGTATGATTTTGTGAGTAGGAAAGGATCTTACTAAGCTATATGCTTATAGTTTCCATGTTTCCCTTGTACTGCAGAAAAGGGTAAGGAATGGATAAATTAAAGGGAGCAGCAGGAGGGGCAAAGATGTGTGTGGTGGTGGCATGGTGGAAGAAGATCTACTCATGTTTTATTTAGTTATGCATATGCTGAGTATTGCATGTTAAATGTTGAATCATACTTACTAAGTTGATACTTGCAGATAATTAGACTCATATGGATATTTCATGCTCACTCTTGCTCATATGCTAAGTACTTAGTTTATACTTGCTAAAGAACTTTAGTATTATGTTATCCTTCCTCATACTTACTCCTCAGTCTTAAGAAATGACTATGTGGCATGCTTCTTTTATGCAAATAAGAATGTGAAGGTACCTAGCATGCTCTCCTCAATGTCTAAGATATTTAAATGGTTTCATGCCTTACATGTTCAAGTACAAGATTATACATGTATCATGTTCAAGTTTCAAGTTTCAAAATGCTTCCGCTAAAACGAAAAAAAAAAATTATGTTCAGTAACCCTGCCCTAGTGTAAGGAGGGGCGGGCGTTACAAGGAGAGACCCTCATCCATGCAAAAGCAAGAAGAAGATCCAACCTCCACCACAGCAAAGACCAAGGATCATATCATATGCTTTGGGTGTAATGAAAAGGGGCACTACAAGGACAAGTGTCCAAAGGGTAAGAAAAAGGATGTAAACTCTCAACCCATTTCAAGTTCTTTTAAATCTAATATGGGTTGTAGGAATGGAAGAGCCCAAGACAAAAGAAAGAAGATTAGATGGTTTACATGTGGAGAGCTAAGGCACTATCATACCAAGTGTCCAAGGAAAGGAGAACTAAAGAAAATGGAGCACTTGAGAAGGTGGGAGAAGGAAGAAAAGAAGAAAAGAAGCTTACAACAAGGGGGGACTACAAGGATAAGAAGGTAATCCCTAACTTTAGATTAAAATGAAATTCAAATTTGAGTTCCTCCATGCATATTAAAAATAGTGTCAATTATCCCTCCATGCATGCTTGAATAAATGAAAAATCCTTACTTGTGCCTAATTTTGGATTTAAATACAACAATAGGAATAGGGTTAACAAGGTAGATCAAAACCCTAGGAAAAGCATGCATCCTGATAGACCTAAGACCTTTGTACCTAAGGATTAAGGCATAAATCCCAAGAAGGGGAGACATATGCCTAGGAAGATGGGTAGGTCTAGAAATGTCCAAGCAGTCCTTCGCTAGGGCTTTTTACCCTGGCATTCCTTCGCTAGTGCCTAGCAGTCCTTCGCTAGGGCTTTTTATCCTACACACTAGAGTGGCATGTTAGATAACAAGTAAGACTTAACTTTTGAACCCTGTTGCCATTATCAAAACACAGGTTTGACTTGGGTGCTTTCTGCACCAACAATCTCCCCCTTTTTGATTTATGGCAACCCTAGTTCAAAAAGTTAAGTTTAATCAAAGCATGTAAAAATATTAAATTTTGTTCCCTCCCCCTGGAAGGACTCTCCCCCTAGATTTTTCAAAAATTCGTGGGGTTTTAAGTTTAAGAAAAAAGTTAGAGTTATTTTCAACAGAAGGCTTTTGTATTTTCAAAAATGAATTTTGTACATTTGAAAACTTAAGTTTAGGTACTTGGAAATCTTTTGACAACTTAATTTTTAAAAGTACATAGAAGAGTTTTTGGAAGCATGAGTTTAGAGTACTTAAAAAATTTGAAGCCTTATGTTTAAAGTACTCAAGAGTTTTTGAAAGCTTTAACTTAAGTACTTAGTAAGATTTTAACAAAACTCAAGTACTTAGTAAGATTTGAAAAACATTAGTAAATTTTTTAGAAACTTAAGTTCTTAAAAAATTTTAAAAAGCTTAAGTACTTAGAAAATTTTGAAAAGCTTAAGTACTTTACAGAAATTTTTGAAAAGCTTAAGTACTTTGAAATTCTTAAGTACTTACAGAATTTTTGAAAAGCTTAAGTGTTAGTGATATGAGAGAAGTGTCCTAAGGCAATCGCCTTATGATTGTAAAACATTTATTTTAATAAATGATAATTCACTATTTGAGTATACATGCTTGTGTATTTGATTGGGATCTTAAACTCATCTACTGAATGTCCGCAATACAACTCACAGCATAAGAGAATTTGTGATGGGATCACAACTAGTGATTATCTCAAAATGTGCAAATGTGAAGTATTGAAAATATCCCTAGTCGATGAATTGATAAATACGGACACTATCAATTCTGTTGAGACTAGCATGGGTTATTCTCTACTCAGCTGATTCTCACTGGCTGGTGACATTGGGATGTCCGGAGATAAACATGGATGCTAGTTAAGGGAACTAGTTCATTGGAGTGACTAGCTGTAAGACTTCATATGGAATCTATCTATAGAAATGTCAATGAAGTTCTTACTGCGGCTTAAGTGCGATGTTCCTTTGACTTGCAGTGTTCAAGTCATCTTGGTCATGGAGACTTATACTTTAACATCTTAAGCAAGCATCTCCAAGGAGGTGCGGACCCAGGATGATTGGGTATAAGCCGAAGTGCCCGAAGATGTTTGAACAGCCTACAAAGGATTCACCACTCC